>JABWIB010006642.1:3049-15517 GCA_016617825.1 Platyplectrum ornatum
GTTCACATTCTCCAGAGTGTAAAATGAAACTGAGAGCTCAAATCTGATTGGTTGCCATGGGCAACTTCCCCAAATTCGAATTTCACTGCAATCTCCCTGCTTAGTAAAATATACCCCATAGATATAGATTTATATCATATATAATTGTGGACTGGAAGACTTTTGACAAATCGAGGTGCCGCCTGTGACCCCTGTGATCGGTGAGAGCTGGAGACCGCACTGCTACTAGAAGGAGGTCTCGCCCCCCCAAAAAAATCACAGCACGCTGTGTTTGGAGCCTAACTAACCACCCTATTATCGGGAAGAGCTTAGGATTACTCTACTCGTGAAAACGACACCTGGAGGATCTGCACCAGGACAAGAGTATTATAACATCATTGCTACTAAATAACTGGGTTCCAGCTGCATCTAACAAGCGCTATAAAAGATCCCAGGAGAAACGGCTGGCTACTTTTTGCTACTATTGAGAGCTTATTAATGACCATCAGCATGATCTTATGATCATATGCATTAACAACACGTTGCCATTCATACCTACTCCAGTTCCACTATACAGTGTTCCTAATCCCTGCTAATGTTTTATATGTATATTTTATTATGTATGTACATTTTATATTATATTTTTTCTATATATATCTAGTAAAAATCTTGGTTCGTATAATAACACAGATCCATCCTGTTTTCTTGTTTTCTCTAGCTCTTATCTCTTTTTTTCTATATTCAATACAGACAACACAGGAGGAGTATTACTACAAAACATTTTAGCAATATTTGACCATTTTCCAAAGTCTTTTGAAGCGAGAGTCATCCCTAAGTACAAAATGTATCAATTAGATTGACTGCACATTTCTGCCTGTCTCTGGAAGCACTTTCTGAATACTGCAGAGGTTATGAAGTTTGACCTGGAAAAGATATATTTCATTAAGCTTAATAACTTTTTATCTCACATTTAAAATGTTATAAAACACATTATGTAGTTCCCATAAATACAGTGTATAGTGACTGACAGAATCCAAAAAGTTGTAGTACTGAAGGACATCAGAATAGTATGTCTAACAGATTGTATTGCCAAACCTGGAATATCCAGGAGACTCCCAGAATTCTGGGATTTCTTCCTGAAAGTCGGATTCAATGTAAATCTCTGCCTTCATCCTTGGTCGTTACTGTAGAGGTAGGACTTAATGATGTCAACTCCTGCAGAACCATAGTAAAGGCATGACTTTGTCATCCAGGTGTCGGGGCTTTTGGTTTGCTTCTGGTTTCTCCCTGTTTTATTCCATCATTTAAATTAACAGTTAAAGGCACACAATTATCTCCACAGACACCAAACCTAAAAATATATTAAATAAATGTATTAAATATATATTCAAATTTGCATCCTATTCCTATAAATATTAACAACTCAAACGTGTCCTCTTGCATTCTGATGTACTGTATATACTCGAGTATAAGCCGACCCGAATATAAGCCGAGCCGCCTAATTTCACCTAAAAAAAACCCTGGGATAACTCATTGACATCATACAGGACAATGAGTCGAGTATAAGCCGAAGGTGTGAGTAATTCAGAGTCATTCAGAAAACTGTGCTGCAACAATAAATAGGTAAATATAGATCTGGGATTAACCATATTGAACATCATACATTTAAAATCTGTATTTCTCACTTTTAGCTAATTAACATATTTACTTCAAATTTGGAACAAAAAACCAGTTGTGATCTATATTGAGGTGTGAGACGCAATAAAAGTGATTGGGGATTTATTTATTTTTTTCCACTGTTATCTGACAGCAGCAGCAGNGCAGGACTCCATTAGAAATTATGTTATAATTGAACTGTAACATGATTTCCTATGGAAACAAAAGTTGCTGTCATGAATGAGAATCAGGGTTTAACCATTTCTGTCAATGATTCATTGCCGGTAAGGGTAGCTAGCCTTTACCCACCCAGCACTAATACCTGCTATAGTAGCACATGCCGGCATAATAGTATCACGTTACAAATTAAGCTGCTTCTGCCATGAATGAATATCATTACACTGATACTCATTCCTAGCAGCAGCTATGTCATCACGTTACAGTTAAACTGGAAAGTGATTCTACTATCCTGGCATGCGCTGCTGCCCCATTCATACTTTCCCTGTGCACTTTGTTTTGATCGCTGATCTTCAAAATAACGCAGGTTAAGTCAGATGGAAAATAATTAAATTCCACCATAAATTTGCCTCAAAGCCACGACCAAAAAAAGTGCGTTAAAAAGTTGCGGCTTCGCATGGGATTGAAGCGGCCCAGTTTGATGATATTTATTGTACTCTAAATTAAAGTGTATGAGAGGTGTTTAGTTTCAGAGTTATTAACAAATGAAAATATTTTCCTTGTCATTAACCCAGGATCTATTCCAAAATGGCATGAACAGGAAAAACATTAATGCAGTAAGGGGAACTTGGTATAACAATGGACGGGATTCAGACTGGACAGGATTCAGACATTCTGCAAGCAGAACTTCTCCACAATGGGCTAAATGCTGCATCAGTGAGATCCCAAAGTCACATTGTGCATTATGCACTCACCCTGTACACCCTGTACACATGATGGGTCCTCACACCCTGCTGTTGAAATAAATGACAGCATTAGTTGTGGTATGTTCCAATATATATAAATATCATGTGCATGTATGCATGGAATGCTCGCATTTTTCATGAGTAAATAGACTGCAGTATGGCAGTCTGCATCTGATCCAATATGATAATACCATTATAATTCATAATCTCTAGCACCTCTGCAGATATAACCTTTATGTATGTAGTATTGTATATGTAGTATTAATTTGCTTTGCATACATTTACCGCTTTAAAACACAGTTTAAAAAAACGAAAGCAGCATTATAGCAAGATCACAGCAATGCGTGCTTTTACGAGGTGCCTCCTCTCCAGCCATGTGTCACATGCTCAGTCTGTACACATCTGTCTCACTGCTCTCCTCCTCCTACAGGATCTCTGACACGTCCCGGTATATATCACCCAGCACAATGAACTGCTTTCCATCTATACCCTGTGGTGTTACCAAAGCTGAAATGACAACAAATGAATGGGTGTCATGCTGTTGAAGAAAACAGAAGTTGTGAGCGTTGCAGTGATTGTTACAGAAAACCACAATTTTATTAATGTGCACTTTATTTGTGCAATTGCTTTTCGCAATGAATATCAGTTGATTTGATCATTTGTATATTGACAGACATTGTTGTCATTATCAGTATGTGTACCAGGCAACTGCCGAACCACATGCCAGCATAAACTGGCAGCGGCATAATAANAGCTTACGCTACACTTTTATCATTTCCCTAAATACATTATTAATTAATTAATTAATTCATGAATTCATTAATTAAGAGGCTTTTATATAGCATCATCTGATTAGGAGGTGCTTTACAATTTGAAAAAATGGTTAAGACATGACTGGGTGGTATCAGACAGAATGGGTGGGGAAGAGTGCTCTAACATAGTACAACATGTTACATACAGGAAGACCAAACATTCCATACAGATCCACATATGTCCATATAGGAGTGGAAGTAAATGACGAGATCCAGAACATTGGGGCTGGCAAATGACTGGATAGGTGACCCATGTCCAGTGTGGTCATTGGCATTATGATGTACGACTCTCATTCCCCTGTCACTTTTGACTGGTATATTGTTCTTGGGTGCAAGGAGGACGTCTGCCCCTGAAGACCCTGTAGATCCTCCCCCCCCTCCCCAGGGAAAACCAATGGAAAGCAGTAAACCTCCTTTGTGGTTTCTGCATCACAAGATATGTATGCCACTTGATATATCTCCATCAAGTCCATTTTGTATTATGAATATATATGTAACGTTCCAACCCACCCTCTGCTTGTGAAGAGCAGTAAATGCTCACATGTCATTTGTCTGGATCTGGTGCTAGAATATTTCCTGAAACCTTATTTATATAACATACTTATTACTAAATATTCAGGTGTAATAAAAGTAACCACCCATACAATAAAGTATATTTCTATTCTCACAGTCCAATGATGTGCACACAAACATATCACTTTATTGTCTTTGAAGTGCGACCCACTGTCTCTGTGTCTACATTCACAAGACCCTATTAAAGCTAATTGTCTACACAGGGGTGCCAACTTTTGTAAATGAATGTCAGCTGCGACAGCACTATGAAGTCTCTGAACAAAAGGGGTGTGCCCTATGCAAAAAGGGGTGTGTCCTATGCAAAAAAATGGGTGTATCAGATACTGACTAGCATTACTGTTACACTGTTATTAGACTTGGACCAGGAAACATAATCTCTCAACTCTAATACTGTTTGAAACTAATGAAATTAAACTCCCNTGCAATTCAACATGGTTTTGCCCAGTTTGTCCCCATAGCGGGACAAACTGGTAGGAGGGAGGGACAGCGGGACAGTCCCCCAAAAGCAGGACTTTCCCCACTAAAATCGGGACAGTTGGGGGGTATGTGTGTTTACATTTAATGGGAAATATCTGACTGCTAAATCGAGTACAAGTCAAAACTGATGATAAGAAGAAAGCACAAAGAAGACACCAACTTCACACACAGGGGATACCTTATAGTCCATAACCAATTAACCTTTTTTTAGGGAAAAATCAAAGCGCATAACTCCAGGAATGAAACTCCTGACCTCAGTGTTTGAGGCACAAGTGTACACTGCTTGAGACACCATGCTAGCCACCATCCTATCATTCCCAATGTTATAGCTGCAACATGCAGTGTTTTGTGTCTCGCTAGACACACTCTAGAACATATCCAGATGGCATTGAATGCTGTTACTTTATGTGTTGCATAATTGTTTTCTTTTCCCATTATTGTTATTGTAAGGTCATTTGTAGAGGATGACCTAATAGCAGCTTTCACAACAACCTCCTAATGGAACTCAGGGCATACTTGTAAAATCACATTACATTGTAGTACATCTTGAAGAAAATGCTTCTTTCTCTAAGTCGCCCTATTACCTCTTTTAGTATGCTAAGTGCCTTTATTTGGTAAGAAAAATTACTAATTCTAATACTACTATTATTATTATTTCTAATTATAATAGAAAACCATGTTACAAACATCTGAATAAATAAATAAAAGTAATAGCAGATAAAAACATGGACTGGATCCAAACTTACGTACTATTGAACTTACGAGCACAAAGTTATAAGTGGGTAAAACCATGTTGAATTGCAGGGGGGGGGGGGTAAAATGAATGTCAGTGTTTGCATGCAGGGAAAATACTTTATTTTTGCATTTTGCACACAGATACTGACCAACGTTACTGTTATTAGACATGGGCTAGGAAACATCATCTCTCCACTTAAACGGCATTGCAATTCAACATGGTTGAACTCATAACACTCGTAAGTACAATAGCATGTAAGTCTGGATTCCTTCCAGACCTTCCATTAAGCTATCCTTAGCATTTCTCTTGTGTAAAAAAAAAAGTCCTGCCCTCGACAATACCTACCAGTTTGTCCACTTATTGGGACAAACTGGTAGGTGGACAGGACAGCGGGACAGGACTGACCTGCTTAAATCGGGACAGTTGGGAGGTATGTTTATATAAGCAAGCAGCTGGATCATTTACTGCTATGTGCTGTTTGTCTGTTGCCCATAGCAACCAATCAGATTATAGCTCTCATGTCAGCTAGGATCTATTTGCTCTACTTTTTAGAAGTTTAGTAAATTTAACCCTACGTTTTACTGTATTTAAGGCACTATGGTATATGCAGCTAATCTGTGCACGTGAATGATACAGGACATACCTACCGACATGCCAACACGCACAAGTGGTATTTCTGAGTCAATGTTTCTTTAATAAATAACATAGTTTAAAGGTTACACATCAAAGTATTCATCGGGTGCGCTTTATAACAACGTTACTGTATATATTGCTGCTAGGTTTGCGCTGAAGACAATGATGACTAACTCGATTAGTGAAACTTTATATAGAATCAGTCCTCAATATGTGCAGAAGCTGTGGAGGGAGCTCTGTAAACACACAGACAGTCTGGATTGAATTTAGACAGCCTTACTGTTAAATCCCCGAGCTTTTCATCTACATGTGGTGTAGTTTATCTTGTGCTGCTGCTCACCAAAGTCAAAGCACTTGCAGTCTTATGGTAGGAAATATTTCACGGAAACCTCCTGTAACTCCCATATGAGGGAGCACCAGCGCATGAGACGACTACTGATAAATATCAACTCAGTGAATGGAGCTACAAATGTTATTTTGCACTTTGTCTACATAGGGCTGGATGGAAAATAATGTAGACACATCCAGAGTAGATACATATAACATTGTTGTTTCTGTATCTCTATATTAGACAGATAAGAAAAATTCACCTGATGTAATGTATGACAGCTGACTATTATAAACGTTATTATTTGTATGTTAGGCATATTGGGAATGTCAAATACTCATAAAATGACACCAAGGTCTAAATATACAAAACAGGGAGATTGCAGTGAGATTGAAAAGTGAGGATGTTGCCCATAGCAACCAATTAAAGCTCTCATTTTACATACTGGAGAATGTGAGCTTTAATCTGATCGATTGCTATGGGCAACATCCCTACTTCAATCTCCCTGCAATCTCCCTGCTTAGTAAATTCAGGAATGTGTCAGATTTGGATTCAGTGCATGATGCTTATGAGCAGTTGGATTGAGTTTGCATTCTTTTTAGTTAGTACTCTCTCTGAGTACTGATCAAGAAAGTGAAGTATTTCGGATCTACCATCTACATTATGCATTTTACATGTGTATTCCTGTACCACTATATTCTCTAAAGAGGCTCTGTCCTTCTCTATGCTCTCTGCCCTGATTCTGCCAGGCCTAATTGTTATGACCACTCTGGACCAATACACCTTGTATTTATTTATTTATTTATTCATGTATTTATTGTATTAACAGGTTTTTATATCACACCATCAGATTATGTGTCACTTTACAATTTGAACAATTACTAAGACATGACTAGGTGGGGTAGAGGACCCTGTCCGCAAGCTTACACTCAAGAAGATTGGGGATTGATACATCAAGGCAAGTGTTATATACAATACAATGGAGCGGCCACGTTGTATGGTAAGCATTGCCATTGCTGTACAATCTAGACACACAGTAGCAGAACTGAAGGAAATGTTAGTATGGAAATAAAAGTGTCCACGTTTGTGTTTTGGGATAGAAGGGAAAAGAGAATGGAAAATTAGTTGTAAATAGGGAAGAAAAATATTACATTAATTGCTAGTTAAATGTTATGTTACATGTTAGTTAAGATTTTTGTTACTCTTCTTTCCCCCTCTGACCAAAGTTTAGGCTTATATTCCGCAACAAATAAATAATTTCACATATCAGAGGAGCATGAGCTTGTGTCCCCTATAACCAAGGGTCCTGGGCTGCATCCTAGTGAGCCTAATGGCTGATCAGGCTCTGCTCTCAGCTTTGTGTGCTGAGTTTCTAACAGTTTACTAATGAATGTATAGAGATCCCAACTCTCTACTTCTTCTTGGGGTCACTGAACATCTTTTCTCTTCCTGCTAATACGTCATGTTTTAACACACCCCCTCCCTGTATTTCTTCTCCCCCTTGTGCCTTGCCCTGCACCCTTTCCAAACATCTTGCTATATTCATCTGAGGGTCAAATAATACTTTGAATATGGAAATAGCTATAAGGAGGGCAGGTTATTATGTGGGGACCAGCAGAGTGATGGTAATTGTGAAGAGTAGCATAGCTAGATTAATAAGTTTGTTTTTATGACATTCGATAAACTTGACAGAGGATGTGAAGTTTCACAGATGAGCTGAAGTCTCTGACGCTAGATAAATATCTTGGTGTAGGTGGGAGGGAATCACACACAGAGGATGTCGTCTTGATTTGGGGACTGGAGCAGGTAATTATCATCAATGATCTTAGTAGCGCACAGTTAGGAGCTTGTCAACACAGCTGCAAATACAAACTTCCAGCTCTATGATTGCCTGTATATATCTTAACGTTTAATTATAATGAATGTTTTATGTCTTCAGGGAATCAGAAATGAGGCTTTTATCACAGTCATGATTTCTTCTTGTTTGCAAATACATCTTTGGTAATGATAACTTTAAACAGTGTAAAATGCAAACAACTAATATATCTATTATAAGTATGTCTGTAGACAGCACCTTAGCTAATTATTATTATTATTAATACAGCTAATAAACTATACTACTATCTAGATTACTATATTACTATCTTGACTTTAATGCTGTGTGACGTTGTGTTATAATGCTTCTTACTAATTTTGTATCCATGCTGCTCTGGGATATCAAATCTGTCACTTATATTAGGGATTGAGTCATTTATAATATAATGCAATTATAAAGCATATAAACCTTAAGTACAGCATTCCACTAGGTTGACCACAGCAGAGTTTTTAAAATCCTTCTCTGCATTTGGATTTGCTTTTGAAAGAATGACTCACTGAATCCATCAGTATACTCACTGGCAAGGCAGATAAAAAGAATTGTCTGGATATTTTAGCAGTTTCTCTCTCAAATGTAAACTACAGTTTTGGAATGTCATTATAATCACAGTCTGCCTAAATGTGATTATTAAACTATACCAGTACATCAACAAGTTCTATGATCTCACTGAGTCCCAGGACCCTCTTTAATCCAGATGAAGCCCCGACAGTCAGTGAAATATAATTATTGCAGTTATAATGTGATTCTGTTTAAGATTGTATCATTTAAACAAAACAGGATCATTAGTACTTAATTGCTTCAGAAACGGTATGCATGTTTATAAACCAAGTATGAAGTGTATTGCTAAAAACAAAATAAATGACTGCATCTATTGGACCATTGAGGCTCGGGGCAAAGAATGGAAAAAATTATTTACAAAAGCTTGAAAATATTTAATCACTAGAAGCAGGGGGCAACTGTGTTTTAATTAGCCGATCCTCAGGCCATTGGCTGGCTGCAGGCTTTCTCAAACAAGCACACACAATGCAGTGAATGGCTATTTGCAAGCCTAAGAGCCAGGCTTGAGATGAAACAGATAAGATAATTGGTTCTAATGAAATCCAGAAGGTTTGGGCTTTTTTTTTTTGTTTGAGCCTGGATTTGAAATGTGCGTGTGGAAGTGAGCTTTAATTCAAACCAGCCCTAAACCGGACCCGTTTCTTAGTGACTTTGATATTGTTTGAAGTTTGAAAAGTGTTTGCAACACCACTGGCATGCTGGGATGTGCCTCCCCAGTCACCTTAATTACTAAGCTTTATTGCTGACTTTACTACACAGGAAAGGAGTCATTATATGTTCCATCAACTTCAACTCCTCGAAGATTGGAGGAAAGGGCCAGGTTAAAGGCCACTATAAGAAGGCAAAAAATCTCAGTTTGAAACAGAAAGATCATTTACCAGTTTTACATTTCACCATTGAATATTTATGGCATGTTTCTTTAGCAAAAAATACAAAACCAAACATGCTTTAATTGCGTGCGTTCACAGCCATTGTTTTTTCCTCACTTTAATTTATGTTTTTTAGTTCTAAATAAGAATTATTTACTTTCAAGATACTTATAGAAACAGGTATCTACCAATCATTGTGATTGTCCATCCAGCCTTTGTTCCACTTGTATTCGTTTTTGATGTATTATACATACACTAAGGCCTAAATTCACTAAGCAGTGAGATTGCAGGGGAATTGAAAAGTGGGGATGTTGCTAATAGCAACCAATCAGATTCGAGCTCTCAGTTTCATTTTACATACTGGAGAATGGAGAGCTAGAATCAGATTGGTTGCTATGGACAATGGACCAGATTCAGACATTAGGCACTATTGACTTACTCACGACTTACTCAAGAGTGGGCAAAACCATGTTGAATTGCAGTTCCCCTATAAATAGTACGCTTTGTATGGTTCAGATTAGGCAAATATTCCCAATATTCAAATTGTGCTAAGATATTATTTTAATGTGTGCCAATAAAACCTGTAAAATGTTTACTGTTGAAACTTCACCAACCAAGAATGTTTGAAAAATAGTAACATTTTTATGTTTTGTGTGTAATTTTTTTATGTTTTGTGTAGTATAGGTTCATGTATTTATTATTTGCAATTTTTATTGATTATCAATTAATTATTAAAGTTATTATCAGTCTTGTAAATCCAAGCGCTACTCTATTTTTTCTTTTGTTTTGTTATAATGAGGGTATTGGTCACCCAAGAAAGCAGCTGGATTTTTTTGACTTTGACTTTTATTTATCCTTTGGACCTTGACCAAGCTCTTTTCCTTTTTTATATGCTACTAAGCTGCAGAGGCTGAGGCTTAGTGGCTGATCCAGTGTTTGGTACTAAGGGCAAAACAGGTGCAAGTGCCGACCAGGGCTAAACCAAACATTGAACTACAGGGGAGGCAAGTATAAACTGTGAAAATAGAATTAGAATTGTAAAGTGAAACTTCTTAGCTAAACTCTTTACAAGTTAAACATAAACCAATTCAATTTGTGAATTCTATATGCAAAAGTAGTTAGCATACATGCAAGCAAATTAAAATTCAGATACACACCTCGCATTTGTAAATAGGGGCTTCAGTTTCCAATGACATCTTAATATACTAAGAAATTATAAACAAACATTTAAAACTAATTACTATCAATGGGGACATGTAAAAATGGCTTATCTAGCTTGTTACTTTCAAAAATAGCTAAACGTACACCCTAAGTACAATGGACAATCGATCACCACGCGTTTATAATCAGGAGCCAATGAAAACTATTCTACAGTGGAATCAAAATTACTGCCAATAGAAAGACACCCAGGCCATTGGGATGCATGATGTCCAGTACTGTAATTAGTTGTTTGACTGGTGTTTTATCCTCAAATCACAAATTCTACAGAAGAAGAAAGAAGAACAATTTGAACTTGACATTTGAGACGAGGCAGAAGAAGTGCATATGGGAATTATTAACAGGCCTTTGAAGATATTGAGGGGTTTTTGTCTTGCTGGTAGTATTAGGAGAAATGTTCACCGGAGAAATGCGAATGACGGCATAGGAGCATATAGGGAACATAGCTAATATTGTGCATGACAAAACAGGTCCAGATCCAAACCTGGCCTTTCCACGTCATTGTGTTTTCTTTATGCAAATCTGATGATATTAATTATGCTGGAGTAAAAGATTTGTTGTTTGTTGTAATGAAAATATGTTTATTATATTATTAAATGTTTCTACAGTATATTGACATAATTCGATTATTGGCTTTAATGTGGAAAAGCTCTGAAATTGAAATTGAAGAACTTGTAGGTATACAGTAAGTGTAAATTCTGTGCTGATAATAATATCAAAAGGTCCTTTATTGCAACATGCACTATGTATGTGTAAGTGTAGGGAAGAACACTGTAATGTATACTGCAAATGAGTAGTACACGCTATTCAGCCACAAAAAAAACAAAAACTATTAATCACTTTATAAATTATTTTATACAATTCCAGAACTTTGTAGTGTGTTTAAATTATGAAATGCTAAAGCAATGGTCTAAATAAAGCCATCGAGTGTCAAGCCCAGGAACATATTTCTGTACATTTGCTACAAGTCTCCCACTCTCTTCTTCACATCACTACTACTGCTTTCCTCTGCACTATTTCTTTCCACTTACATATTATTTCTTTCTTCTCATTTCCACTTACATCACTCTTATCCCTTTCCTCTGATATCACTACGACTCCTTTCCTCTCACTACCACTCCTTTTCTCTCACGTAACTATTACTCGTTTCCTCTCATAATACTATAACAACTTTGCCTTATATCACCACAATCTTTTCTCCTACTATTATTCCTTTCCTCTCACAAAACTTCTACTCCTCTCCTCTTACATCACCACTCTTCCTTTCCTCTCACATCACCACTCTTCCTTTCCTCTCATAACACTATCACTCCTATCACTATTACACCTTTCCACTCACATAACTACTCTTCCTTTCCACTCACATCACCACTCTTTCTTTCCTCTCACATCACTATTACACCTTTCTTCTCATATCACTATCACTCCTATCACTATTACACCTTTCCTATCACTTCTATCACTATTATTCCTTTCCTCTCACATCATCACTCTTCCTTTCCTCTCATAACACTATCACTCCTTTCCTCTTACTTCACTATTACACCTTTCCTCTCATATCACTATCACTCCTATCACTATTACACCTTTCCACTCAAATAACTACTCTTCCTCTCCTCTCACATCACCACTCTTTCTTTCCTCTCATATCACTATTCCACCTTTCCTCTCATATCACTATCACTTCTTTCCTCTCACATCACTATTACACCTTTCCTCTCATAACATTATTCCACCTTTCCTCTCACATCACTATTACACCTTTCCTCTCATAACACTATCATTCCTATCACAACTCCTCCTTTTCACTCACATAACTACTCTTCCTTT
>JABWIB010006643.1:3466-26972 GCA_016617825.1 Platyplectrum ornatum
AGTATTTTTACTCCTACTCAAAAAATGTACCCACTGGTTGGGATAGACATAGTTGCCCATAGAGGCAGCTGTACAATGGTGACAATGACAGGTACTGTTGAAATCAAATCCGACGTTCTTTTACCTTTACCTAGTCTTTTACGGCGAGTATATAACAAAATCTATATTTTGAGTGGAAATGTTGGGGGGTCGTCTTATACGCCCAGTCGCCTTATACGCCGGCATTTACGGTATATTAGGAATTTGAATACTGTATGTTTGGCTTTTAAATTTATGTATTTTGCAACTGAGGTGAAATACTTTTCTAACTTCTGAATTGCCTCGTATTTTGCTACATTGTATGATATTCATATGGAGTGTTTGAATGTAAACATCAGCTTTATGCAACAGTACAATCAATTGCATGATAGCAAAATGTTGTATAAGTTTTTATAATGCAGTTTTGAGAATTTGTTAAGAGGCCAAAATAGCTAGTAAGATAGATAAAACCCTCTTTGGGATGATATAGCCGTAGTTAATGCAGCCGCAACAGCTGAACCGCCTAATAAGTCATGTGTCTTTTTGCTATGCTATATAAAGTTTGTTCAATGCCCATTGAACTTAACTCCCTGATGAAGTACTTCCGAAAATCCATAGGAAATAACGTTAACCACAATCCAGCAGCCAACTACGATCTACCCCGGTGATTAAAGGTGGGGAAGCCGCCAATCCCGGAGGGTGACTGCATTATGGATATTTTACATGTTTTATTATATTCTATATTCGGTACGTGAAATTGTGAAAGCATGCACAAAATAAAAGTTGTCTTTAAATGCATTATTGTGCGATCCCTGTTTTTTTTTAATTTAGCAAAATTTTCAATTTAACAATGTTACATGGTTCTGTGTATTTTTCATAAAGCTTTGTAGTTAAAAGAAAAAAATATTTTAAATAATAATTAAAACACTTAGAAATCCAAATAATAAATATTACATATAAATCAATATTAATTTTCTCATTCGCACATATATAAAGTCACAAAATACATGAAAAGCAATAAAAAACTCCAATACATTTATATAACATAAAAAACAGAAATCATACTTCGTAGATTTCCCAAGCCAGGATTCAAATATGTTCGGGTAGAAAGTAAACTATTGTATTGCGGAGTTGTACTGAATAAAATGTCGTTTGACAGGACAGGGTCAAATATTGAACTATGTGAGCTAGCATATGAAGATCCTCTGCGGTTACTGCTTATGCTTTCATCAGAAAGTGTGCGATAAAGTGACTGCCTCGGTGATAACATTCCAAAAACTGAAAACTAGAAAGAAAAAAAAAATATTCATTATGTGTTAATCAATTTATTTTCAAAAGATATACTTACAGTCACCTTTATTGGTACCAAATCATACACCACTGAAATGCACTTTAAAGCTTGAATGACGTTTTAAAATGTAATGTTTAAATTGCAAATAATGTATTACACTTTGGCATTATTTACATATTGTATGTAATGTAGAATATTACAGTTATCCTTTAACAAATTTCCATCATCTGCACAGTGATCTCAAGTCTGTTTTAATCCTTTTGAAATGCAACTTAATGTAAAGATCATAATTATTATTATTATCATCATATGATAAAGCATTCTAACATTAAGAAAGACCAGCCTATGCACCACATTAACATTAATTTATATGTAGTTGATAGAGATCATTGTTGTAGTGAATACCACTGTTTAAAAAATTGTTCATTAATTTAGTGTGTAAAAAAAAAACCCCAAAAAACATCAACCTTTTCTCTTCCATCTCCAACATCTTTTGACAGAACATGTAGTCTCTCACTATCTGCTTCCATTGATGCACTGAGCAGCGAGTTTGACAAAGGCAAGACTTCTTCACTGTTTCAAATAACAAATATATTATTAAACACATACATTTGTTTAATCTCCATTTCAATTTACACTGCTTCCAGACAGGTAACAGAAATTAAACTGTTCAATGATAAAACAGATAAGAAACATGTGAAGATACAGCAAACATATGGCAATAAAGCAATGAGAACAACAAAACAAAAAATAAAAGTAAGGTGGGTCAGGTTTTAATTAAATGGTTATGTGAAGAAAAAGTATAGTAATCTTTTGTTGTAATTATCCATAGATGACACAATGAGATAAATTATACTAGAAGGACTACATTCTTTATGCAGTTTAATACATGCCAATCTGTTCTTGTTCACCCTTCTAAAACATGTTGAAAGATTTCGCAGTAAAAGGCTTTGCTAAACTGTCTGTCAGATGGTAATGAAGTGGAATGAGATTTTCAACAAAATAAATCTGTATTAGTAGATTCACATCCAGTAATACTAAAACACATTAACATCCAGTAATACTAAAACAAAAAAAATATTTTAACAGTTTAAACCATTTCTAAATGTTGCTTATCAGCGTGACCACAGGGCATCATTATTGTTGTCCAGCAGCTGTCTGTTTTTGGCTGCTGACAGACCACCTATCAATCAATAAATACAATGGCTCTTCTGTTTGTTATAATAATTTGTATAGGAAAGAATGTGATAACAGTAGCAGTATCAAAAATATACACTTGAAATAAGTTACCTTTGACATTCTTCTAGATCACACACTTCTGGTGGAGGACTATCTTCAGTCTTTTCCCATTCAGTTGTATATTTGTTTACAGCCCCTTGCCTTAGCAATGATTTGGATACAGTCATAGATTTTTGTTGTGTAATTGTTGGAGGAACCATGTATTCAGTGCAAGCATCCAAAGCCCCATTGCTTTTAAGACACTGTAATGAAGGGCTTCCTGGGTGGCATGACCCACTAAAAAAAATATGATTTAGACTTGTTTAAAACATACTAGAAGACAGATCTCTTGTCTTTCTCATCAAATATGCTTATATAATATGTACTGTAGTGTACAGGAGCTTCTAGACTCCTTCCAATGGAATATATGAATATGCTGTGATATTGACACAGTTTTATTTCTAAGAATTGTCAAGTTGTTTCCATGGACCAGATCCAGGCTTAGGAGTGCTTTTGCATCAGAAAGAATCTCATTCTGTTCCTAACTTCTGCTCATATGAGTTTAGTGCACTACCCCGGCACGCATAAAAATTAGGCTACTCCTTTATTCAAACACCTGTTATAAATTCTGTGCACACTATGTATTTAAAAATGTATGCATTACAATCTATCTAAAATACTGTAGAGATATGACACCACTAGGACCCAAATTTGTGCCTTGCACCTAAAAACGATTGTCAAATCCATATTTAATGCTTACCATATGGCCAGTGTACCTATGAGACTGTCACAAAACTCTCAGATGACTGCTTCAGCCCCCATCAGTATAGTAGGTTAGATTGGTAGGGACCAGTGAGTGCTGATTGGCTGTTTCACAGCTCACTGCATGCATACCTCACAATTGTCCCAGGACAGTCCCGCTTTAGGTGATGACATTTCAGAGGACGTCAGCCTCTTTCATAGGGAATAACAAATGACATAAAACACACTGCTTAAATATCCACCCCTAAACCATTTAACATCACATAGCAGGTGCTGATCAAACAACATGTTAGCGTGCATGATCTGTCCGCACCCCAGCTCCGGCATCCCAGCGTTCCACGTTTATGGAAGCAGGTTCATACAACCTGACAGTCATCGCACGACCCATCCCCATGCATCGCTAAGGCAACACAGACAGCAGGCACTGCATCTACCCGTTCCCATGTCCATCACAGACATTGGTGTATACCATAAAATACACATACATGACGTACAGCCCTAATCTCACAGAACAGTCTTTGCTCTTTAATACCAATAATAATTTGACAATCACAACATTATAGTTCCTTAACAGATACAAACTAATAAGTAATAGGCTAATTAAGTGGCTAGACAACACAAATCTCATCAGTATATTATTATATTGTCATAATGTTAAATAAGATAATTGTCCACACATCTCAAAAAAATGGTTACATAAAACACTGAAAGGGAAGTATTTAATTCAACCCCATAGGTTGCACTGACTGAAGAACAAAAATCAATTTTGCCTCTCGTCTCAATAACATAAGATCCCCGTTGCCCCTATGAAAATATGGTCGATAAATTTGCAACTCAGATCAGGCAGATTATGCTTCAGTGACAGAAAATTTCACCACAGGTTGATTGGCCACCCCTGAGCTTAGGGCATTCCTAATGGCTGCTTTTCAGTGTTTGATCTGACTGCACAAATGGCCAAAGTGCCCTAATCGATTGGTTAAACATAGGGCTAATTCTTGAGAAGTGATTCAACCAGGGCAAATAGTTGTTTATACCTGTCACTCACCGAGCACAGCGCCGGACCGGAAGCCGATCACGCCAGACCACGCCGGGCACCGAGGCAGTAGGCGAGGTTCAAGGTCAGCAGTGGTAGCTGCTGGGAGCAGTAGTGCAGGTCTCACAGGTTGCAATGAGTCAGGTTTGCTGGAAGCAGTAGTGCAGGTCTCACAGCTTGCAATGAGTCAGGTTTGCTGGGAGCAGTAGTGCAGGTCTCACAGGTTGCAATGAGGCAGGTATCAGGAACCAGGAACCAAACACAGAAATTCAGGAATCAGAGAGCCAAAGGATATGAGCGAGCTCAGGATAACAGAAGGATAGCTGTTGCTCTGACACCAGAGTGTTGTCTGAGGAGGCCTTAAGTACACCAAGTGGAAAGGAATCAAGCAAGGTAATCACCAGAACCTGAGAGATAACAGAGTGAAAACCAGGAAGTGCTTGAGGCAGAGGGAATCACGTGACAAGCACCCAATCGTCTTGATTGACAGAGGTGCAAGTTCTCAAAAACTTCTAGAGTTCTTGGTTGGTGGACTCTGTGAGTCCATTAGATTGGGGATGGGATGCTGAAGAGACATTTAACTTCACATCAATGGCTTGGCAGAATGCCCTCCAGAAACGTGAAACAAATTGAATGCCATGGTCTGACGCTATTTCTGAGGGACAACCATGAAGGCGGAAGATCTCTTTGATGAAGAGGTGAGCTAATGCAGAGGAGGAGGGTAGTCCCTTTAATTGTATGAAGTGAGTGGTTCAAGAGAAGCGATTCACCACGACCCAGATGGTATTACATCCCTTAGATAGCGGGAGATCTGTGATGAAGTTTATAGCGATGTGGGACCATGGCAGATCAGGATTCGGGAGTGGCATGAGTGGACCGGCAGGCTTCATTCGAGGAGTCTTGGACTGAGCACAAATGGAACAGGAAGAAACAAATTTCTCTACATCTCTTCGAAGAGAAGGCCACCAATAGGAACTTCTTGACTCCGGTATGCCCAGAGAAGCGGGTGCAGTGAGTCCATTGAAGAAGTCTCAGCCTCTGATTTTCTGCAACAAAAGTCTTTCCAGGAGGAGGGTCCAGATTAGAGTGGGCTAGAATGATAGATTTGGGGTCAAAAATAGGCCTTTCATGCCGCTGATCCTCCGCTTCAGACGGGACGAAGGCACAAGAGAGGGCATCTGCCTTTTTGTTTTGTGCTTCAGGGAACTAGGTGAACACTAACTGGAATCTGGAAAAGAAGAAGGACCAACGGGCCTGTCTGTCATTCAGGCACTGAGCNGACTTAAGGTACAGTAAGTTCTTATGGTCGGTGTACAAAGTGACCGGATAAATGGCACCATCCAGGAGATACCACCATTCCGCCAGGGCCGACAAGATGGCTAATAGCTCCTTGTCTCTGATTCCGTAATTCTTCTCCGCCGGAGAAAACTTCCTAGAGAAAAGAGTTCAATGGGACAGTCCCACATACNATGAGGTGGCAAGGTATCAGCCTTGCGTTTGCAGAAGACATCAGAAAACTGCACATACTGAGGTGGTAAGTTTGGAAGCATGCTCGATGGACTGGAAGGACTATCCTGGGCAGATGATTCAGGACTGGTGAAAATGTCCTGGGGACAATTTCAGGAGTAGCAGCAGCCACTGGTACCGCAGACCTAGGAGTGACTCGACATAGACATGACTTATGACAATTGCCACCCCAGGATAGAATTTGCGAAGTACTCCAGTCAATAGTGGGAGAGTGCAATCTCAACCAGGGTAGTCCCAGGACTACTGGACGGATTGCTGAAGGCAGCAATAAAAAGGAGATAGTCGCTGAATGAAGTGCACCTTATTGAAGCTGGACCAAGATTGTGCTGGATTGTAAGGGAGCCGAGCCTATCTGACTACCGTCAAAGGACCAAGGGTTCTTCCAGAGACTTGGGTATAGCTAATTTTGCCACAACTTCAGCAGACAAAAAGTAACCCGCAGCCCCAGAGTCCACGAAAGCCATTAGCCCCAGAGACTTTTTACCGTAAACCAAGGTAACAGGCATGCATAGAAGCTGATTAGGGTCTTCAGAGGATACTGGGAGCTGCAAGGCTGATCCTAGTTGTCGCTCCCTGGAAGCAACTAGGAATGCGCGTTTCCCAAATGCTTTGGACAGGAGGCACAGAGATGTCCGGGGTCAGCACAGTAAATACACAGGTTCTCCTGTCTGCGTCTCTGCAGTTCTTGGGGGGACAGACGAGAATGACCCAGGTTTGCTGGGAGCAGTAGTGCAGGTCTCACAGGTTACAATGAGGCAGGTATCAAGAACCAGGAACCAAACAGAAAGAAATGCAGGAATCAGAGAGCCAGATGAGATGAGCGAGCTCAGGATAATAACAGCAGGAAGGATAGCTGTTGCTCTGACACCAGAGTGTTGTCTGAGAAGGCCTTAAGTACACCAGGTGGAAAGGAATCAAGCAAGGTAATCACCAGAACCTGAGAGGTAGCAGAGAGAAAACCAGGAAGTGCTGAGGCAGAGGGAATCACGTGACAAGCAGAAGATAAACAAAGTTAATGTGCAGTGAACAGAAACTAGAGGAATCGTGACAATACCCTCCTTGGGCTTAGGTTTCAATAATGATTCCCTGTGATGTGAAATGGTTTAGCCCTAGCCTCCATCAGTAAATCCCTGGGATAACCTCATGGTAAAAAACTGTTGGTCATATCATCCAGTTGAAGGTGTCTTGTGGTTAAATCACTATTTACTTCTTAACACAAAAATAGAGCCGCACAAGCATCTCTTACAGTCCAAGAAACAATTATCAATATATAACAGAAAGACCTTTCACTCTGAGATGCACATTTATATTGTCATTTCTGTAATTTTTCCATATACAACTCAATCAAAAACAATTATAAAATGTAGATCTTTATTCTTGTTATTTTAAAATATTCTTAATTAAACACACATATCTACCCATTCGATTCATCCAAACTACACATCCATTCCATACAACACTACATTTTTCCACATGGTGAAACTATCTTTCAATTGTTATTGCTGCCAACGATAAATTTCAAGCTATGATTATGCGATATTCATTAAAGTCTCAAATGAACCTCATTGTTTGATCATTGCGTTATCACACACAGAGCAGGTCTCATCCACAGGTATGTATTTCTTTATATTGCCATCTATTACTTAGGGCTGGATTCAGCCTTTCACTCTCATGACTTACACTCATGAGTTACACTCTCATGGGTAAAACCATGTTGAATTGCAGGGGAGGTATAATGAATGTTAGTGTTTGCATGCAGGGAGAATACTTTATTGTGGCATGTTGCACACAGATACTGACCAGCGTTACTGTTACACTGTTATTAGACTAGGACTAGAAAACATCAGCTGTCACCTGTAATACTGATTGCAACTAATTCAATTTACCTCCCCTGCAATTCAACATGGTTTTGCCCATGAGAGTGTAACTCATGAGTGTAAGTCATGAGAGTGAAAAGATGAATCTGGCCCTTAGTTCCAGTGAGTTGTTATTTGTGTCTTTATATAAGAGCTACTAAATGTAGCATGTATTGTCAATCCATAATAATAATTTGTATCAATTTGGCTCACGTGTCACTGCCTGTCACCTCTGAGTGCTCACTTGTGCAGTGTTGTTCCAGGCTGGTTTAAATATTTCTGTTCATGCAATGATCACGGCAGTCTTAATTTTTGGGGAATCACTGTGCACTGGGGGACCCCATCCCAACGTGCGTTTCACCTCTGCAGCTTTTTCACGGGTACATCACATATTTCATTTGTCTGTCTCTGCAAATGTATCCTACAAACACGTATATACTGTAAATACAGTAAATCCTTCTTCAGGGATTTATGATGATGAATAGAGGACAAAAGTAGTGTGTTCCTATCTGACGCCTTCTGGTAAATAGATGTTTGCAACTGGCCTTCCACTAGGCGTATATTTACATCCAAGTACTGTATTTCCTCCGAACTACAGTTAAATGTGAATTTAATATAGTAATTTATGGTATTAACTTGACTCATGACATCCATAAACTTTTCAATCATAGATGACCACACAATAAGGGTGTCATCACTGTAACGAGTATACATAGCTATTTGTTCAGCACTTAGGCAATTCTTCAAAAACAACCCCTGTTCAACCCAAAACATGTAAGAATTAGCAAATGCCGGGGCCAAAGGTGACCCCAGCCTGACACATGCATAGTATTCCTAATTAAACATGAAATAATTTTTCTTGAGGGTTAGAT
This sequence comes from Platyplectrum ornatum, assembly GCA_016617825.1. NCBI lineage: Eukaryota > Metazoa > Chordata > Amphibia > Anura > Limnodynastidae > Platyplectrum > Platyplectrum ornatum. The sequence goes on from JABWIB010006643.1 coordinate 12,044, forward strand.
CTAACAAACAAGTAAACAAATCCCTACAGAGTTGGGATTATCCGAAATCAATGATCATGTCCTGGGGCATACTGGTGTACAGGCTAACCACGTCAATATGACACAAAACACAATTGTCAGGCAACCTTGGCAAAGAAGCCAGCTTCAACAGTAAATGAGTAGAGTCTTTTAAAAAAAATATGGATGTGTCTGGATACAAGGCTGTAAAATATAATCAAGAAAAGATGAAATTGGTTGATAAAAAGAGCCACGGGCCAAAAGGATCTGCCTACCTGGTGGTTTGACCGGGTCCTTATGTAATTTAGGAAGGGAATATATAATGGGAACTATAAGTGACTTAGAAATTAACGCATTTTCAACAAACTCCGGGATGATAGAATCTAGAACTGCTTGCATAAAAATAGAATCCAAATCATGTTTAAATATGTGAGTTGGATCCTGTTGTAATTTTCTGTAAGTAGTACCATCCTGGAGTTGGCGGACAATTTCATCACAATTCATCAAATTCATCAAAATCAACAGTAGGCACAAATGAAAAATGTTTTTGTAAAACAGATAATCAATGAAAAGTGATGTCTTGATAAAGTACCCAGGTACGAAGCACGTCGCAGGCATTTAATATCCCTAGAGCCATTTGCATCACTACGATTTTAAGAGACTTACTATCTAATAACCTAGAACCCATGGGTCTACATTGCCGTCAGTCATATGGACAGAAAAAACCATCATGATCTTTATTCACATGAGGAAAAAGGCGCAAACTCATTACAGCGGGCTGGCCACCCGCGTGTATTACAACTTCTTAAACAGATTTCTGTATAACGGGAATCCAACAAGTGAAGCACTGCTTCCACATACTCCAGGAACACCGCTCAGCTGTAACCCGTAGGACACCATAACGTACGATCCTNGATATAAGAACATCTACATTCTATTCACCTGCATTTCGACAATATCACTTGCCCGATCGATGTAAGTCTCTATATTTATTTACCTAAATATTACATCTTTTGGCATATATAATGATTTGTAACTATTTTGATTTTATATGTTAGGTTTATGTGAAGGAACCCCCATGGTTATACAACAAGCATGCCTTGGAGGCAAGCTTTTCAACACACAAAAGGTGTTTACAGGAAACTCCTTGCCATATATGGTCTTTCCTGTGTAAGTCCCTCCTCAACATATATGGTATTTCATGTGAAGTTTCCTTTGGGTACCTAGCTCCTAGCTTCCTGTGATGTAATGAATGCAAAGGAGCTTGGGACAATATGACTCTATTTAACCATAAAAACCCAATACACAAACACACTATCTCTTCTATTCCCATCTCACAACTCTCACACTCTCTCCTCTCCTTGCCCACAAGGACACTCACAACTTAAGGGATTCATCAACCAGGTAACCTCTTTATGACTACACAGTATATTACAATGTTATATATCAAGCTGTATCTCTCTATACCACACTCTGGTTTTTCTTGTAAGATTACAATCTATCTTTCACTTACAATATTTCTAGACTCCATAATCCCTAACAATGGAGTCTGTAACTTATATTCAACACACTTTCTGCCATTATATCTTTGCTAATAACACACTCTATACTACAGGCTCTTTACCTTTCTATCTTTAACAAATTTAGATGTTGTTCACAGAACTTTTAAACCACGTGGGAACTTTTTCATATCATATAGCCTATGTCTCATACCACATGGCTTCCATCTTAGTTCTTTGTCTTATATGACTTCCTATTACATTTACATATATACCGTATATACTCCTCAGAGTTAGACAAAGTGCAAGTGATAGCTATCACTCACTTGCACTTTGTCTAACCCTGAGGAAAATTGCTGTTGCAATTGAAACGTCGGTTTTGAACACATTCATGTGTTAAATAAAAGCACTATATTGCACCTTATCCAAGTCTGGCTGAGTGACTCCTATGCTGCTATTTATGAAATTTGAAGAGGACACCTCCAGCAAGTTATTCCGTTTTGATGTGAGTGCCTGTGTGCTGAATATATATATATGTATATAAATATATATACAGTAATCTATACAGTATGCTGTATATATTCTCCTATGTTACTGGCCTGTGTGCTGTAAGCAAGGGGAAAATGTTAGTATTTTCATGTTGGGAAACACTTAACTAAATAGTTCACCAGCACCCTATTATACTACAGGAAGAGNAAACTGTGGTTTCACATTGTTGTACTACAGGGGAGCTGACTGTTTTGTCACATTATTATACTACAGAGGGAACAGACTGTGGTGTCTGTATATATATATATATATATATATATATATATATACCACTGGATTTTGAAATTCCCTCCTTTAAAGAATATATTGTTTCCATGTGCTTTTTTTGCTTATAGAATGTGATTCTTATAGCAGATATTTGGGCTCGCTGAGATAGAATGGGTGTCTCTTCCCGTGCTCCACACGGGACAACAGTTACTTTTGAATGACTATATCTTGCACCTCCCTTTTTGCTTTTTAAATAATTATACAGTGCTTTTTAGTTTCACAGTAACATTTATAACAGGGTACAACAATAATGCCAAGGAACTGGAGAAGATCCTGAGAAAACACTGGCATGTCTTGATGGAAGATAGACTTCTACAAGAGATTTTACCAAAATACCCAATAATGGTATATAAGAAGGTAGAAAATTTGAAAACAACACTTGCCCCAAGTGGGAAACCACCAGTTAAACAGCAAAAGAAAAAGACACACCGTCTACCAATACACTATGCAAAAAAACACAATAAAGACCCCACAAGTTTGAAGTTCCTGGGCATCAAAAAAGTCGATGTGAGTTGACGGGGAGTAAATCAGGTGGCTAAGATCGCGAAAGAGGAAACAAAATGGATTTACCACCTACAGACACTAACACCTAAAGGCTTAAATATGGACCTTGATTTAGACAGCGATGCTAGCTCCATTTGATTGTATAAAAAATATAATCACCATCTAATAAGCATGAAATAACGAATAGTGGCGTCCAGCAACCATGGCAACGGCAAGTGGACGACATCCACTATTGAAGCTAGAAACGTGTCCGTAGCCCGAGTCACTTACCTACCCTGATTTTAAGAAAGGTTGACAGAATTGGAGGACCTCATCACAGCAAAGAGTTCTATGACTGGCATCTGAAAGGTGTTGAGCCTCCCAGATCTCAGGCTGGCTAAGGCTTGGTTGGGTGCCCAGCCAATAAGCACACACAGGAAATTGTAAAAGATCGCAGTACAGCAGTGTCATACACCTTGGACTGACAAACATAGACCCTGACGAAGCCCCACTCTGAACGGGGAGAAACGCGTTGGTTAAAGCACGATAGAGATTTAAAGCAAAGTGCTGGTCCGGGGGAGAGACCAGGCAAATTTGAAAGAAAAGCCTGACGAATATCGCTTTCAACAGTGGGATCGGGGAGTGCACGCCCCGGTACCCACGCTGCAAGGCTGCTGTTACAAAGTATTAAGGAAAGGACTACAAGTCACAAGCGTGTGACCATCAAAGTAGTGAGTCACAAATCAGTTGAAGAGAGACAATTATTTATTTATTTACTTACTTATAGGACTCTCAACGTATATATGGACGCATAAGACTGTAGGCACGCGCTGCCAGTCACATGCTGCAATAAGGGCACATTGCATTGAATAACAATAAGATTGCCTTGTTTTTGTTTAATTTTGTTTTGTTCTGTCTTCTGTTGCTCCACCCTACTTGATTCTTTGAAAATACAGGTGGCATTTTATTGTGGAAGTAAATATTGGATGATACCATTGTCTGTATTTATGGACATATAATATTGTGGATATACACTTGCAGTTGTCTATTGCAATAAGACAATAGTGTAATTTTGTTTTTGCCTAGTGTGATTTTTGATAACATTTGTTGCTTAGTCCAACTCTGATCATACCAGTTTCTCTGCTGCTGTAAAATGTGTGTGTATATATGTATATATATATATATATATATATATATATATNATACATACATACATACATATATAATCTTTGCTCCCCTGATATAGAACGTCTCTTGGCGGTATGGTTTACAGTTGGGACCACTTGAGCACTTTAAAGTGTTTTGTGACAATTGTATGCTGCACTGCTGTAACAAACTTGCTGTTGCTGATGACCTGCTATGGTGTCTGTCTGCTACAAAATACTTTAGTTTAGCCATGTGATGTGCTTCCTAATCACATTTGGCATCCAACGTGGGGTACATCTCAGCTGCAAACTATACACCACAGAGAACCCTGGTAAGGCTACTTAGCCTTAGAGCACAGGGCAACTTGGGGTTAATGAGAATGGTGTGAGCAGCAGTCTTAAAGGGCCACTTTGTAATTAACAAATTGTTTGCAGTTGAAAATGACCAGTAAAGTAGGCAGGTATCAGTTAACACTGATACCTGTCTGGTAAATTATATATTATATAATACTCTTAAAGGGGAAGTACAGGATAATTTGGAGGAAATACTGAGAAGCTGATGATGTTGAGACATTTGAGTGCATGGTCACACTATTATAATGGCCAACAGAGAAATGGTCTGTCACGCTGGCTCCTTGTTTGACAGAGGAAGCAAAAAGAGCCTAGGTGGATTTGTCTGACAGAACTGGAGGACCTCATCACAGCAAAGAGTTCTATGACTGGCATATGAAAGGTTTTGAGCCTCCCAGATCTCAGGCTGGCTAAGGCTTGGTTGCAGCCGGATAAAAACTCAGCAGTGCAAATTGTGAAGAGAGTTGCACTGGACCAGGCTATGCAGGTGTTAGACTAATTGGTGCAGCTATGATCCCCAGACATATGAGGAGATGGCAGTGGTTAATGACCAGCACCGGACCCTGGGGAAAATGGCAGGACTGCCAAAAACAGGGAGAGCTGATGGGTTAAGTGCAGGAAATGTGGGTTGGACAATGATCAGCATGGTTGACGCGGGTGTATCCCAGGTGAAGTCCACAATATTCTCAATCATGGTACAGGTTGATGACTGGGCAAGAGAAAAGGGTATGGATGAAAGGGAGTAAAGGGATGAGGTAGGAAGAGGAGGAAGGTGTAGCAGGTCACTTCCTGCTTGGAGGGGTGCCGGTTACTGTGGCCATGGGACCTGTTACCTTTGCAGTACAATGGTCCCCCAACCACTGCCTTACTCTTAGAGGTTGTTGGGAGAAGGAGAAGGGAAAGGATGACACTTCTTAAACAGCAGTAAACAAAGTTTACTACAAATAATCTTAAGTCTACCTATTCAATAATCTAGAAATTTTCCTATGTCCCTAAATTCCTACATTATGATAAGGACAGCAAGCTCACCTAACACTCCTACCGGCACTGTGCAAAGAAAACTTGTTAGGGAAAAATGGCAGAGCAATAATAACAACAACTTTTCTTTTGAAAGTCAAACAACACACACCTAAATGAAGTTTATTATCACAAAGACAAATTCCTATCTGTATTCTTTCTTGTACCCACTACCCCAGGGTACTTTCCCTGCAGTGCTGAATAGAGTTTAGGGAACAAGGGGGTGGGGGGACTATTGGAGAGAAAGAAAACTAGTGGGCCTGCTGGTAACCAGAAGCACCAACAGCTAGGAGAACAGGAAGGGAGTGCAGTTACAGTTACTACTGCAGTGTGAGAATAGGGTACATTAAAGCCTTTGCCCACTCGTCTGTACCTATGGGCCAATGGTGTTAGGCATCTGGGCTACTGCTTAGGTGAACTCCTGGCTTGGCAGCATACTACCCTAACAGTATTAGTATGCAACCTATAGGGCCTACAGCCTTATGTGTGGAGAAGTAACCTGCAGTGCCTATATGGAGGTATCTCACCTGACCACTTACAGACCACAGACTTACAAACAGGGTGTATCACTACCATGATCACTACCATGAATGGATGGGGCTCGATTATGTCACTCTTGCCGATTCATAGCAAATGTATGGGGTCTTTTGCAACAAAGGCTAGTGGGAATCCTGAGAATGAGGTTCCGTCTAGTTTTTTTTTTTCAAAATGTTACAATTTTTGCTTATAACACAGATAGTCACACCACACAAAATAGTTACTAAATAATAATTTCAATATGTCTACTTTCTGTTGCCATTATTTTTTAAACCACCTTTAACTTTTTTAGGGCGGTAAGGGGCTCATAAACTTAGTAGCAATTTTTTGCAATCTTAAGAAAATTTTCACGCCAGTTCACGTTGGATGTGACTTTGAGGGACCTGTGTGATAGACACCCCCATAAATTACCCCATTTAGAAAACAGCACCCCTCAAACTATCCAAAACAGCACTATGGAAGTTTATTAACCATTTAGGTGTTTAACAATAATTAGAGCAAAGTGAGGGTAAAATTTAAAAATGTCCCAATTTTTAGCAAATTTTCCATGTTAATCCATTTTATTCTGGACCAATGTTAACCAGGACAGATGTTGCCCATTAGACAAAACTTAAAATGTAATCCCCTGATTCTGCAGACTTTAGAAATACCCCATATATGGTTGTAAGACGCTATTTGGGCGTACCGTAAGAGTCAGAAGTGAAAAAGCGGCATTTAACTTTTTTAGCGCAGATTCAGCTGGAATGGTTTTAGTGCGCCATGTTGCATTTGCAGAGCCCCCGGTTGTATCAATAGAGTAAATACAATATATTTACTAATATACAATATTATAAATTACACCCCTCAAGGAAGTATAGTGAGCAGTTTGACCCCACTGATGTTTTGTAGTGTGATAATTTTTCTTGTCATGGTGGGCAGGGATTAACCTTTAAATTTTTAACATTTACATTTTTTTTACAGGTTTTTCACTCATCAAAAGTTGGCATAGTACTCACAGCAGTTACTATGCGAGCTACCATGAATGAAACTAATGTGAAAATCAATTTTTAGTTTCATTAGTTTCATTCACAAAAGCTGAACACAGTAACCGTCATGATTACTATGCCAGCTTTTGTATAAGGAGTTAAAAAAACAAAAAATTTAAATTTTTTTTAAAACACCCACACATGGACATAATAGATTTCGTTTTTTTTATTTTTCATTTTTTTTATTTTTTATTATTATTATTTTTAATATTTTTTTATTATTAATATTAATATTTTTTTATTTTTTTTTACAATTTTTACATACATCCTGCACTTATTCATTCACAAACAGACTACTAATTGCCTGTTTGTGTTAAATAAGCATGGATAAGCATGGCTAAACTAAATGGATAAATAAGCAGGATCTGTTCTTATTATTAGAAGACTGACAGATCTTACAGATCTGTCAGGCTTCTGTCCCTTTAAGTCTGCAACTGGCTAGTCAGAATTGACTAGCCAATCGCAGCCTTTGCCGGGGACGGGACCAATAATTTTGGTCCTCCCCGGCTACAGTAGCATGGCAGCTGTCACTGACATCTGCCATTGCTATACTGTCACCCTGCGATGCCGTAGGAGTGACAGTTAAACGAGCGCCGTACATGTACGGACCTTCCGACCGCGCCGCATATATACGGCGCAGGGTCGGAAGGGGTTAAGTGAGGTTCAATGTCTTGGACTTTTGAGATTTTGACAAGGACAATGATCATTCATTTCTGCTGTGCCCTGCTTCCAGTGTATTTCTGCAGTGCTCTGCTCCCCATAGCTATTCTTATGTATGTCCTTTGTGTTGGTTTCTCTAGTTCCTGTTGTACTTTATTCTGTTTATACCTGTTGTAAAATAAACCTTTACTTTACCCTGCTTGTCATCCAGGATTTCCTAACATAATGACCCGTCAAAACCAAAATGGAACTTTCAGGCAAGATGTTGCTTTGACCACTACCCATCTCAGCCAATATTACTCTGGAGTTCCTTCTGCCTTTGATTTTGGTGATGACTCTTTGCTTCAGGCCTTACATTTTTAAGTGGTGCAGCTTTGTTCTCAACTAGCTTAAGCCTTGCTCTATCTACCTGAACAAGCTGTCCATGAGCAAAGCCATCCTGCTTCAGTTTCCATTGCCCGACCAATATCTCCTGTGTCCAGTAAATTCCGTCCACCGCTCACTTTGGAGGAATGGAATTACAGAAGAAGATTTAACCTTTGTTTATACTGTACCAGTCCTGAAAATTTCCTTCAGACTTGCCCTGTTCGTAGACCTAGGGACTTGCAAGCACAGTCTCCTGAGTCCAGCGCCCAGGCACCAGGAGAGGAGTCTAGAGCCCAGGCCGAGCCAGCTCACCAGGCGGCACTGGACATGGCTGGGTGGCAGGCTCAGAGACAGCCGGCACTGGACACGGCTGGGTGGCAGGTCCCAGGCCGAGCCAGCTTACCATGAAGTCTTGTGTGAGCTTCTTGCCTTGTTGTGTTGAGTTCCGGAGTTTCTTGACGAGTTCCAGCCGTGTCTAGTGCAGCCTGGCTCTGAGCCTGCCACCCAGCTGTGTCCAGTGCCACCTGTCTCTGAGCCTACCACTCAGCCATGTCCAATGCTGTCTATCTCTGAGCCTGCCATCCACCCGTGTCCAGTGCCACCTGTCTCTTAGCCTGCCGCCCAGCCGTGTCCAGTGCCACCTGTCTCTTAGCCTGCCACCCAGCCGTATCCAGTGCCACCTGTCTCTTAGCCTGCCACCCAGCCGTCTCCAGTGCCACCTGTCTCTTAGCCTGCCCCCCAGCCGTGTCCTGTGCCACTTGTCTCTGCGCCTGTCACCCAGCCGTGTCCAGTGCCGCCTGTCTCTGAGCCTGCCACCCAGCCGTCTCCAGCACCACCCACCTGCAATTTTAATATCTGCCCTGGGATACTCTTCTATTTCTTCTGCTAAGAAGACAATAAGGAAATTAAAAATAAAAACAAAATACAACAAAAAAGATTCCAACCGTGAATTAATATGTGTCCAAGGATCCACATGGCTAATTTTAGTTTTTATTTGATTTATTTAATCATGATTCAACTCAATGGATTAATTTAATCCTGTTGAAAACATTGTATTTAAATTCAAAATCCAAAAGGCTTCTCTTTTGTGCAAGAGGAGAAAATTGTCCCCCTCTCATAGATGGTTTACCTTTATGTTTGTGAAGGATATGTCTTGAAAGTGAATGATTCAGATTTTTCTTAATAATAATGCGACAAGAAATCTTATATTGAGCTCCCTCGTGGTGCATCCTACATATTGTTTGCCACACTATTTGATTCATCAATTGAGCATACTCGTAGAAAAGATTGAAATAAACTAATTATAGGGAACGCTATAACGCATTGGGGTATAGTTACTAATCTCACTGCTTTTAGGCCATTTATGCCATTATGTTGTCCTAACATTTAACATTATCGAATACTCTATGGGCCAGATTTAGATCTTAACACTCTCATGGGCAAAACCATGTTGAATTGCAGGGGAGGTAAAATCAATGTTAGTGTTTGCATGCAGGGAGAATAAGATAATTACTGGGAATCAGCACGGATTTACGAGGGCTAGGTCTTCTTCTATGAAGAAGTGAGTGTGAATTTAGACAATGGCGATGCAGTAGATGCCGTGCACTTAGATTTTGCAAAAGCCTTTGATACAGTACCACAAAAGAGGTTGGTTCATTATTTAAGGGGACTGGGTCCAGCAAATAACATTTGTACTTGGGTCGAGAATTGCCTGGAGAATAGGGAGCAGAGAGTGGTATTAAATGGAACATGTTCTGGTCAAAAGTGGGCCAATAAGATATTAGCAGGTATAAAAAGGGGCATAGATGCATGGTCGACTGTGTAATTTTAAATCATTGGTAAGGCCTCATCTGGAATACGGAGTACAGTTCTGGGCTCCACTCCATAAAAAGGACATTGCAGAACTGGAACGGGTTCAGAGAAGGGCAACACATCTGATAAGGGGAACAGAGTAATTAAGTTATGAGGAACGGCTTACTGTGCCTTTCTGATTGCTAATGACTTTATGTTCCCTGTAGTAAAATTTACATATTTTACATTTTTAACCCTGCATTAACAAATGGGGTAAGAAACTAAGAGACATAAAGGCCCTTCTAAATCTAATTTCTGGTTTCTTGGACTATATTGATGTAATTCAGTTTTATCTAAGTTCTTTGCTGTTTGTATATTTGTTTCAACAAGTTTACTAGGGTTATGTTTCTTTAAAAACAACTCTTGTACCATTCCGCTTCAATTTTAGAAATTTCTGAGCTATTTCTCCAAAGTCTTATAAATCTTACAAGATGCATATGGAATGTTAATTTTTCAGTTACGGAGGGGGCAACTCTGAAATTAGGATAGCTATCTGAATCGACAATTTTCAAATATGTGGATATAGTGATCTTTGCTTCCTACACTACTACAAAATTATTAGGAGTACATCTAGATATTCATTCGACATACCTTCAAATTTTACAGAAAATTGAATACTCAAATAATTCTTCTTTATCTCTATAATGAACAAGTTATATTCCTCCTCTCCCCATTCCAGATCAACAATATATTGTCTATAAATTTCTTGTAGAATGAGATTGGCATTGAGGATCTTATCGCTTAGGACAGTACTTCACTCCCACTTTACCATACAGAGATTGGGGAAACTGGGAGCGAAGATCGTCCCATCGATGACCCCCTTACTTTTAGATGGTAGGCGTTTCAGCTTTGTTATGTACTTTACGTGTCTACATGGTCTTTTACCCTGGCCATGAGCAATGCAACCCCCGACACAAAATGGTTGTTCCAGAGGATTGAGCACAGCTGTCTTTGTGTAGTTTAGGCAGATGATAAAAAGTGACCACCCTTGAATACTCGTTTACAAGGTACTCATATTCCTCTTTGGAGATACACCTATATTTTACACCAGTATTTAGCAGGATATTAATATTTTCAACAAAATCTGTGGCCAGGTCTCCCTGAGGCTCTGTTAGCCTCATTAATGAACTTGTCTCCATTACTGTTATACCCCCTCCTTTGTCATCTTAATTGATTATGATATTCTCATTCTCATTTAATTTCTTTAGAGCTACATTTTCACTTTTATTTAACTTACTTTTTAATTTCATTTTCCCACCTATTAATTCTTTAAAGTATCTTTTTACAAGGTCCATAAATAAATCATTGTAATTCCCCTTTTACTCAATGGAATACAATTTAGATTTCTGTTTAAATCCAGTTGATCCATTTTCACTTCATTTTTATCTTTTTATTGATCATTATTCTTTACATCAGTTTTTTAACTATACATTTTTTTGAAAGCATAAATAAAGGGGATACAAAAATAAAAAACTGGAAGGTGGTGGTGGTGGTGGTGGGGGGTACTAACAAAATGACAGTGTATAGAAATATGTCAAAATACTCCATTACAGATGCAGTGCATATATACCCAACAGTATAGAAACAAGGCATTACTTAACATGAACAATAGGCAATACATAGACAGCAACTAAAGTTAAGAGAAAGGGAAATTATACAGGGAAGATGGGGGAGGGGGAAGGGGAGGCCATGAGTGAACTCTGATGCATTGAAGTTGTATTGAATTTGGATATACAAGAATTCTTTGTTGCCCGTCTGATGGACAGTGACTACTCGGATCTTATAACAAACAGATTCATCTCGTGTGGTTCTTCTATTATGATAAAAAACTCTATCTATTCGGCTTCCAACTTTTTAGCTTTTTTAACTAATTGTTCAAATAAAAATCTTTATACATATTTATATCTCTGGCACCACTATTTCTATTTTTTTCCATATAGCTTTTTATTGCTCTGTGTTGATATACATGCTTTCAAATATTTGAATACATATAGAAATACTCTTGGTTGTTTAGCGCAGTGAGAACCAGTTGTTTGAGGTCATGAGTGAAGGCAAAGGCAACCAGTAGAAAAGGATACCATGGGATGTCTGTGTTAATGGGGCTTTGGAGACAAGGTGGGTAGGTCATCAGTATCTGTGGCAGAGAATAGGCATGGTCTGTCCAGAGACCTGAGAAAAATATTATTGCCCATTTAAACCACAACAAATAGTAGGAGAGAGTCAAGTCATAGTGTAGCAGAATGTAATTTTGGTGTCCACCTTCGTAACAGTGGGGACCAGAGTAGATTTCCAAAATTGGCCCACAAGAGTCTTTGCAGCTAGTAGGATCTGACCCTGCACATAGAGATCCACAGGGATGTAGAGTTGGAACAGCGCAAGTTCGGGTTGAGAGAGATGGTAGTGCAACAGATATACAATGTCAGTCCTCCAAAATGTCTCCAGCACAATTTAGTTTGGGTCAAGCAGATCTTGCGAAGTTGGTCCGGGATGAAATAGAGGCAGTGTAGTAGCTTCATGGCAGCTTGAAGGAGAGGGAAAAGCAGTGCCCCAACTGTGAAGATTGACAGCCAAGGTGTCATTCAACTTAAGCTGGGGAGCAGATTTTGGCGAGCATGAAGTTGGGTCAATGATTCCGTTCAAGAAAGAGATGGCTATCCTGCTTTGGGTTGCAGAGAGTCGGTCTGCAAATGGTGTGTGGATAGCTGCAAAGGGGTCCCAGTGAGCAGTAACTCCCACCAGTGATGAGGATGAACATATTGGAACCTGGCCATTAGGAGAGAAAAGGGTTTAAGAGGAAGAACATGCAAGAACTGGGCTAATTTGGACCCATAACTCATAGTAAGATCAGGAGCACAGAGATAAACCAGGCACCAGCTTAGAAAGGGCCAGAAGGGACAGATTAAGGGAGAGGAGGGGGAACAGTTGATAACCTAATAAGCAGGAGTCCCAGAGTGTAACTCTATGAGTTATACTACAGAGGGGGTCCAGAGAAAGTCAGCTAGGGGGAAGTAGAATGGGAGGGAGCTTTCCAGGTTGACCCAGTGTTTTGTGCCAAGTTTTCTCTCAAAGTAGCAATCCTTGGGGGAGGGGTGTTTACGCCAGACATAGCCATAGGGGGGTGGATGGGAGATATAGGGATATTGCGAAAATAGTACTATCCCAGGAAGGATAGTACTATCAGATTCAAGCTCTCAATTTCATTTTACACACTGGAGAATGTGAACTAGAATCTAGTTGCTATGGGAAACATCCCCACTTTTCAATTCCCCTGCAAACTCCCTGCTTAGTGAATTTAGGCCTATGTGATTAACCTTTCTCTAGGTATATTTAAATACTTTTTTATCCTTTGAGTTTTGTATTAGGGGCAGCATTGAGTGTCCTATATTTACACATCCCTACACTGCACCGAGCCATCTCAATGATATTGCCCTTCATGAGGTATACTGTTCAATGGCATCTGTAATATTGTTGGAATACCTTTTTTTTTTTTTTTAGAAATTCTTTAATAAGTTATNTTTTATTGTAAAAATTTATAAAACTCTGTACTATTGGTGTTGTCCCTAGTTACCGGTGGGACTCTTGNGTATTTCTCTAAAATACTATATGTACTACATAAAGTATTAGAAAAAGATATCAGCCTAACTCCTTCTAAGATCAATGTTATAGTAGATTGGCCAACTTTGTACAATTTTGTATATCCTTTTTAATGGCTTCTAATATCTACATAGCTATAGGACATTCATCTCTCTTTCGCCAATCTCTATTTTGGGTACTGGGAACAAAGCCGTCCCTCTTTGCCAAACTCATTCTACAAGAATGATTTGGAATGGGGGAAAGGAGAATTTAACTTGTTCATTAGAGAGATATATGAGAATGATTTGGGTTCCCTCTGAACCAACTCTCGCTCTCCTCCACCTCTTCCCTCCCTCTGCTCCCTGTTTCGTATCGTGGCCAAGGTGGACTTCAACTACTCGATGAAGATTTGGGATGTATCTTACAAAGTAGTCGCTTCCTCACCTCTGTTTAAATGGCCTTTCTGGTCAGAATACGTAGGTGGGGGCACTGCATCCCAGCCATTCTCTGTATCATTTGCTTCCTTGGTTGCTGCCCCTGACCCTCAGGGTCTTCTTCTACCTACTGTATCTCCCCTCCTGAGTGCCTCTTAATGCTCTCTATGGTCTACTAAACTCACATGTTTACTGCTATTATATCCCTCCAATGTTACTGTTATGATCTTCTACTTGTTATGTTTGGTTGCCCTTCCATTTTTTTTTACTGCCTATGATGTTACCTTATTGTGTATGACAAGAGATTGAAACGTGTTTGCTCCTCGCCCTAACCCCTTTTTTTTATCTCAGTAAAAATTATTAATGCTTAAAAAATATGGGGGTATGTTGATTGAATATCTAGATTTACTCCTAGAAGCACCAAAGAATTTAAAAGTATTGGAGTAAGCAAAAATCACCTCCACATATTATTATATTAAAAAAATCTTGATTCGAATAGCTATCTTGATTTGAGAGTTGTAATATTCTGAAATGTCTAAATTTGAGACTACCTGTACCCTAGCAAACTTGTTCATACAAGTTATGCAATTTGTGAACCCCTCTTTTTGCGCTAAATGGCTCGCTTGCCACTGGTGGAAAAAAGGGGGTCACCCAATCCCCTTAACAGTGAACCAACAAAAACAAATTATATTCTACCAGTATAACTCCAGCGCCCAATCTAAGCCTTCTATATCAACACAATAATATAATACTACTCCCTGAGACGTTTTGACGGGCATACCATCCAAGACACATGAAATGTGANTAGGTCTAATATAGACCGCACTTACATGATTTCCAACAGAACGTCATTATGTATGTAATTTCTCTTTTTTTCTGAGATGCGTGGACATAGAACATATGGAAGAACATCAGTGAGGAGTGGACTCAATCGTTTGGTTTAACTACTGAATTGACTCATTTGGCTGAATAAGCGGGACTTTAAGTATTATATTATTGTGTTGATATAAAAGACTTAGATTGGGCACTGGAGTTATACTGGTAGAATATAATTTGTTTTTGTTTGTTTATACAAGTATACATACAACAAAGAACCTAGAACCGAATTTCTTCAATATGGATAGAAAAAGACAATATCTGTCTTTTTAAACCTTCTTTACTTACAGCTGTGATAA
>JABWIB010006645.1:0-15267 GCA_016617825.1 Platyplectrum ornatum
CACAGCGGCGGCAACAGAGTCGGCAACAAACAATAATTTAATCTGTGGTAATTTTTGACACATACAGATGTGACACTTTAGAAGATTTCTAAAATACCGCCAAGGCTGCTCTAGCGTGCAATTGCATTGCTATGCCACCTAGCTGTTACTGCAACTTTTCAGAGTTACTGACAGCAATGGTACAAAAGTATATACCACATACTCCAGTTTAATACAAATTTTTCCAGCATGTGCTGAAAGTGCCCCCCTTGGCTTATATATGGTAGGATGATGCTGGATGTGTTTCTGTGTCTGTTCCTAGTTATCTGTGCACATAGCCGAATCCCAATCACATTGATCAGCATACTCTATGTACTTTCATTCCCTCCACTGCTGTCATGGCTGCTTTAAGCCAGATTGAAGTGCAGCTGGCATGGTCTAGCATACAGGAAGTACAGCGTTCTTATGTGTCCTCAGTGGTAGCCATCTTATGATTCCAACTTCTTCTGTGCCCCCAGATACCAGAGCTGCACACATTGCTCAGAGCTAAGATGGAGCTAAGGTAAAGGAGGGGGAGAGCATGACACTGGCAGGCAGCATGCCACTCACCCACCTCACTGACCCACAGAGCTCACACAGGCATGATAGTGTGCTGTATGGGTCACAGCATGGCACAGGAGCTTTACATTTCTTTATATTAACTCTGAACATGCCGGAAAGAATGGGACAATAGAGGCATATAGGGGAAGATCTATAGAAGCTGGACATAGAGACCAGAGACAATGCAGTCCTATGGGGGTAATGGTCCATCAGTGACATGAGCCTTTCACCCAGGTGACAGACAGACATACTGGGCTAGGCTTATACTTGAGTCAATAAGTTATCCCAGTTTTTTAGGTGAAATTAGGCATCTCAGCTAATATTCAGGTCGGCTTATACTTGAGTATTTACAGTGAGCATGTTTTAGGGATAAATCCAGTAAATTGAATGTATTTAAATATTATAACATGTCATATCTGTAATTACAGATTTTTAGCTGAATATGAGCGACATCTGTATTAGAATAGGATAAGTGGAACCCTTAATCAGGCCCTGAGAACACAAAAGGTGAAGGTAAAGGGTGTGAGCCTCATTACGTGCAGCAACTGGAAAACTGGCATGCCCATCGCAAAGACAAACAACAAAATGACATATACCACTAATGGCATTGTACACAAATGTTATAAGCTATAAGGTCTTGAAGAATATTTCTTTGTTATTGTATTTTTTATATGTATTAAAGCTGAAAAGCTAGAAGAGGACAATACAGAAGTACTGTACTACTTACTATTTATTAAATTTTTTTTTTTTTTTATGGGGTATGAGAATGTATTGCTTCCTTATCATTTATCCCATGTAGCACTTTATTTAATAGCGGATTGTTTGATGTATCCATTCAATTTATGAATAATTCTAAAGTCATTTATAAACATTAACCTTTATTGATATAAATTAAAATGAGCATACATTAGCAATATAAAAGGTGAACAGTTTAAAAGCCTGATATTGTGAATTAAGAAAGATATTAAATTAATTAGAATTACATCACTGTTCATATATATGGACCGAAATCCGATTAGCATACTTAGTCACTTAGTTTAATTCAATAAATCAATAAAAAATGTTTACGTACATAATAATAATAATAATAATAATAATAATGATAACAATAATAATAATAATAGTAAAATGTAATTACGTTTTTTTAGAATGAAAAAGCTATAATTATATACTAAGAAATAGTGTGTAATACTGGATACAATGTCACCATTCATATACATTTTATGAATAACACTAATAGTAATAATAATAATAATAATAATAATAATAATAAAAATAATAATAATAGTAGTATTAAAATATTTCACCCCTTACACTATCCTCCTCCACTCCCCACTATCATTATCCCCCTTTGTGTCTCAATCCTCCATTCTTTCTCCCTCTCACTATGTATGATGTTTCATGTTTGAGAGAGCAAGAGACAGGACTGCAAAATGGACTTGTGACAAGTATAAGAACTTATAAGAAAATAGGGAATAAGTATATAATATAACTAGACAGGAAGATTGAAGCAAACTAATAACACATAGATTCTGGAGTGTAATATTGCAGTGGCACGTGCATATCTCTAACTGCCCCTCTCTCTCTCTCTCTCCCTCTGTGTCTCTATAGCCCGTCCATTTATCTCTAATCTTCCATGTTTCTCTCCATCCGCTTCGCCCTCTTCCTCTATTTCTCCTTCACTTGCCTTCTTTTCTTGTGTCTTCCTCTCCCTGTGACACAGAATCGTCAGATGGCAGATGTAGGGGCACATTGGTGTACTACCAGAAATGGCCCAGGAAATAAGACACTGTGGCTGCTGTCAGCACCATATGTAAGGCAGAGGACTACCTGTGTGTGTGGACTCTGTATCAGTTGCCATATGGTGGATCCAGCCCACAGTTTCCTATTAGGTGTTGCTTAAACATAGACAAGTTTTTGGTAAATAAGTGTAAAAAAGATCTCACTGAATCCAATGAACGTTTAAATAAGTCCCAAGTCTAATAACAGTGTAACAGTAATGCTGGTCAGTATCTGTGTGCAACATGCAACAATAAAGTATTCTCCCTGCATGCAAAGTATAAAATTATTTATTTTTACTTGAAATTAAATATGGTTTTGGTCCAGGTGAAACTTCCCCCGATTTTGGGTGAAATTTACCAAGATCATGTTTCAGTGGCGAGTCAATCTCATTGTATGACTGCAACTACACAAATTTACTAACAAGCAGAGTTGAACTCACCGGTGTGTTTCAGCGAGTTAAAATGGCGAGTTTACACAAACTCGCCAAAAAGAAGGTCTGAAACTCGCTACTGCGAGTTTATTAATAAAGCGTTATTGAAAACCTTTGTGGGCTGGCTGCAATTAGCAAACATTGTAAGAAACTTCCAGTATGTATAATGGCCGCCCATTTTTGTGGTTTAAACCAGGGCTGGAAGTGGGGGTGTATACAGGGGTATGCCATACTGGCACTTCTACTACTGATGTAATTGAAATACTACAAATCACCATTAACTTCTAGACTGTGAGGTAGGGAGGGGTGTCTGTTAGTGGATAAATATAATAACTTTGTACAGCCATCTTTTGTCAATTCTGCTTGTTTGTGCGACTGTAATTGTGTCCTTTGTAGTCCTGTGTATATATTGTATTTGTGGTCATCAGTTTTCTGTCTTGTTTCATTTTTTCCACATTATGTGTGTGCTGTAATTGTCTGTTACTGTTGTACTGTACTTTTTGTGCGTCAGTGTTTTCTTTTGTAGTTTTTATGACACTCGGTAGCCTAAGGCACCTCTATTTGATTTGCCGAGTTTAACCAAACTCTCCGGTGAGTTTACAGCAAGTTTACAACTCGCATATTTGTAAATTCTATTAGTCCTATGTCTTGTATGTTTCAAACACGCGCTGTAAGTCTAAAATCTCGAGTTAAACACGCTCCTAATAACAGCGAGTTTACAACAACTTGCCCTTAGTAAATGATTGCAAACACAAACACGCCAATGAGTTTAACTCGCACAGACAAGTTTATCAAACACGCCCTTAGTAAAAGTCTCAAACTCAGACTCCAAGGAAGTGGTGGGGGAATTTACTAAGCATTGAGATGGCCATCTTGCTGTGGCTGTTTTACAGCAAGATGGGCATTTTAGCATTTACTTAGCGTAAAGAACATTCCCGCCGCCATCTTGCCATTTCAAACTCACCATGACGATGTTTACCATGACCAGTATAGAGAGTTTTTTGTCGGGTTGGGCATTTATGAATTTACAAAGAGCCGAGTTTCCAAACTGATGCAGACTCAACAAGGTTCAATGAGCTCAAATCGCAAGTTAGAATTCAAGTCAACCAGTATTATTCACCGCCTTATGGAAAAGCCTATAAGAAGTAATAGAGAAACAAGAATAACAAAAACTACAATAAATTACAAATGTGCTCACATCTCATCCACACAAACACTGTAAAATAGAAAAATATTTCTGGTACAAATTTGAATTTTTTTTCAAATAAATTAAAGCAAAAAACAATTTAAATTTAACATGCAAGACTAAAAATTCTTATTACACTCAGAGCGTGTTCACAGTCATATTTGTAAAATAATCATATTTGCCTGCTTTTTTTCTGTCTTTAAATTGATAATGGAGCAATCATGAAAAATGTTTTTCTTTTAATTGGTGTCAATTTTACCTATAGAGACAAGACGCCTTCATTTGATGGGTACCGTTAGACAGTTAGATGGCTCCTTCTCGCGGCGAGTTGGCCACACAAACCCGATTTGTCTCTTTGTCTCTATGGAATAAAATCCACATTCACAATAAATTTACAATCTCGTGTTTTCAAATCAACCTGAACTCGCAGCGAAATCCAGCGAGAAGCATCAACATCAAACCCTTCTCCATCTCTACGCTTCGAGAATTCCCCCCACTTCTTTTTCTACGTGTGAATAGCGCTATTATTTTCTATTTATGATAATGGATGTTACCTTTTGCATTTAATAACACTGGTAGCGTCTTAACTACACAAGAGGCCCGAGTTATCTCTCTTCTAAAGACTATTGATTAAAATATACATTACGTAGCTTTTGTGTTTTGGGTGTTTTTTTATACTAGTGATTGAAACGTCCTGCAGCTTTATTCCTTGCCCTGGAATAAAAGCACAAGCTTGACTGTAATGTAGCTTGCCTTTAAGCCTTTAAATTAGTTGAACAAAGATTTTAAAATTGTTCAATTGGTTTCATTAAGAAGTGTATAATAGAATAATGAAATAAAACAGATGATAAAAAGCAGGCTGGCTAATTAGCTCGACATGATTGATATAGCTTTGGACTAGGCATTTGATCTCAAACAAACTGCAGTTCCTTGTTAAAAGGGATTTTAATTGATGTGCAGAGAGGTATTAGATGATGTTGGGAAATAATTACTCAAAAGCTATTCATGCATTTGGCTGAACATAACAAATGAAGTTTGGGCACTGGATCTGGCGAAGTGGACGCATGCTAATTAATAATAAGGAGAAGAACATGACTCTTAGTGAACATTTTAACCCAGCACTCACTAGCTGATCACTTTAATATTTAAGTATCTGGTAATAATGCCAATCTTTGATAAGTTCTGTTTTTGATGTTTTACATTAAAATTAATTTACTTCTGTCTATGAAGTTCCAAAATTTACCAATAGCAACTTTTTACTGTTAACTATCCTGACGTCAGTAAAGACTAATGACCAGATCCTACGTCCGGTGCCACATGTTCTCCATGTATGTGCCAGATATGCTTGAGGGGAACATCAAACTCTCCACCCGCTGGGCCAGACATATCCCACCCACCCAGCTAAAATAAACTAGCTGGGTGTGGGGAATATTTAAACTAAGAGATTGAGAAAGGAAGAGGCAGAAATTGTGTGGATAGTAGTCACTGGTCACACAGACTACTTAAGATTATGGTAGGGGTCTAGCAGTGTAAATGTATTGGATTCGATCCTTAAAAGTTCTGTTTACTGAGCAGAGAAACCTTCATCTCTTCTTGTTATGTAGTAGACATTTCCATTTTCCACAGTTGGGGCGAATTCACCAGTGATCAAATTAGTGGTCTATGGAATCAGTGCCATGGACTGATCCATTTCTAGAGCCTGTCTTTGGGAAATCCATATATAGGGATAACACAGCCAACTGTCTGGTCTCCTGAGTCACCACCCTTCTTTGCCCTTGCCTCTGGGCATGAAGTTCCAATTGCCTTTTCCTCCAGGCATTAAATACCATCTATCCAGTGTATAAATTTGTATCACGTTGTGCCCAACAAGATGAGCCTGTGCCTGCTGCCCATCGAGATGAGCCTGTGCCTGCTGCCCATCATGATGAGACTGTGCCTTCTACCCATCGATATGAGCCTGTGCCTGCTGCCCATCGATATGAGCCTGTGCCTATCATGATGAGCCTGTGCCTGCTGCCCATCGAATTAAGGATATTTTTAATTGGTGGTAGAACTTATCTGGGGAAATGTACCAATATACCATACCTGTGTATACCGGCCCACTTTGAGCACTGGTATAGATGAGGCCAACTTATTTGAATGTTTGGCAACTGAAACCATAGGACCAGACTTTATATAATATTGACTTACTCACTGTTATGCCACCCGATACCACTTCCCAGGGCGCGGAGTCTAACCAAGGACTGGTATTCACTAGAGCCCTTTGGTGGGGATAGGCTGGCGCTGCAGGCACCTGGCAGGTCACGGCCCCGGTCAGTGGTACCAGGTTACAGATGCTCAGGAGAGTTTGGACGGTATACAGTACCCAAGGATAGGAGTAAAGCCAAGTGGGCAAGAGTTGCCAGAAAGAAACAGGTAGTAGGACACTCATGCCTTACACAGCGCCTTGTAAACAGATGCCCTGGCTGATTCAGACAGAATACGTTCCACAGTGTAATGGGTGCACATATAACGTATGTTCCACAGTGTAATGGTTGTACATACAGCGTACGTTCAATGGTGCACAGAAAGGAAGCACAATAGAGCAGGATAAATGGCACTCAGCAGAGCGCACGCTCAGTAGCCGAATAGTAATGCAACACACCAGGATATGCACACTAATAAGGAGCAAGATAATAAGGACTCAGCAGAGTGCACAAACCATAGCAGAATAGTAATGTAGCACACCAGGATATGCACACTGAAAATGAGCAGAATAATAAGCACTCAGCAGAGCGCACACTCCGTAGCCGAATAGTAATGCAGCACCCCAAGATATGCACACTGAGAATGAGCAGGAAAATAAGCACTCAGCAGAGTGCACACTCATGCAGCACACCAGGATATGCACACTGAGAATGAGCAGGATAATAAGCTGAAAACAGGAGAGCTCATGGGCTGCAACCGACGCTATAACTGGCAGTGAAGGAATTCACTGCCGGTCCCTTAAACTGGAGCTGCTGCGCTGATTGTACAGTAGCTCCAGACCCTGCTGCATGACACCCTGACCCGGAAGCTTCAGGATGTACTTCCGGGCCTACAGAAGATCGACGTGGGAGCGAGGGTAGGTGAGTACCCGACGGCGTGACACTCACAACTTACTCACGAGTGGGTAAAACCACTTTGAACTGCAGGGGAGTTAAAATGAATGTCAGTGTGTGCATGCAGGGAGAATACTTTATTGTTGCATGTTGCACACAGATACTGACCAGCGTTACTGTTACACTGTTATTACACTTGTGCTGGAAGCATCATCTCTCAACTCTAATACTGTTTCCAACTAATGAAATTTACCTCCCCTGCAATTCATCATGGTGCTGCCCACTCTTGAATAAGTCAATATTAAGTAAAGTCTATATCTGATCCATAGTGGGGAGGGTTTAATTTAAGTCTAATTGAAGCCAACATTTCATTGGTCACTATGGGCAACCTCAAAACTGTGGAATGTAATGTACGCTATTGAATACATCTTCCAAGTAAAACAGCATTTATATGTCACTGAAATGTGACCACCTCAGTATGGTAACACAGATTCTGGATGCTGTAAAGTTGAATTCACATCCCAGTCTATGCCAGGCGTATTTTAATAATGCTGGAACATTTCATTTGAAGAGGCCGAACACTGGAAATGGGGCCAATGGTACGCGAGCCACGTTACATTTATCTCAGGAACTTCTAGTTGGCAGAGAAAACAGACGTGGAAAGGTTGAGAAAAGAAATGACATAACTTTGCAAACTTTCAGGGGGAGTTGTTATTAGTGCCCAGAACACGAGATGAGGGAAGTGAGGAAGAAGGTGATGGACAGTTATATGTAAGGGCAGATCCAAGACACACACACAGGGTACAGAGGCTATCGTGGTTTTCACATATACCTGCCAAGTGAAGCTTACCAGTGCCACATTTCTCTAGACCACAAGGAAAATAGTTCAATGGTATTGTAAAACCGCAAGATATAAAATACATTTAAGACCATAAGCACCTCATTCAGAGACTCACCTTGCAGTTTAATAGCCTTGTCTGGAGCTTGTGGAGTAAAAATTCATTCAGCAAGTGTTCAGGGGAGAAGATGCAGACCTCAGGAATCACTTGTATCGCAACCATGACATATTTACATATTTGCACACTGCTATTTATTTGTATGAAAAGAGGCTGTCATGACAGATATAGATATGTACACACATGTTGGGAGTAGCCTGGTTTACTGACTAAGGGCCAGATTCAGATTTATACTGTCAAGACTTACCTATGATACCTATGACTTACACTCTCATGGGCAAAACCATGTTGAATTGCAGGGGGGAGGTAAATTTATTTAATTGCAATCAGTATTACAGGTGAGAGATGATGTTTCCAGCACAAGTGTAATAACAGTGTAACAGTAACGCTGGTCAGTATCTGTGCGCAACATGCAACAATAAAGTATTCTCCCTGCATGCACACACTAACATTCATTTATCCCCCCTGCAATTCAACATGGATTTTTCCATGAGAGTGTAAGTCATGAGTGTAAATCTAAATCTGGCCCTCAAAGTGCACTTATGACCAAAGGACCTTCGGGGGGACACAGACTAAAGTGAATAACCAATATCCTATATGCCTTTCCTCTTGGCCCCTTTAATCCACAGACTTTCTCTCCTTCACTAGCTGTGTCGATTCATGGGGCAACCTTGGTGGTAAGAGATTTCAGGTTCGACAATAACATTTTCTAAAATCTGACTGAGAACTTAATGGAAAGGGAGAGTTAGGGTTAGGCTGTGGTGTAGGGAAGGTTAGGCTACAGGTATGGGTTATGGTTATGCTACTGGAGAGGTTAAGGTTAGGATGAAGATAAGGGGGCTGATTCAGAGGTTAGGAGTAAGGGCAACACAGGTGCAAGTGTGGAATAAACCAATAAATGAACTACAGGGGAGGTTAAAACTGCACGGGGAGGCTAAACAGCAAGTATAAAGTATAAACTGCAAGTATAAAGTATAAAGTGCGAAAATATTATAGAGTTGTAAATTGAAACTTCTTAACTCAATTCTTATTTTCAAATTAAACATAAAGTTGCTGGCTGCAAAGCATTAGAAACATAGAAAGTGACGGCAGATAAGAGCCACATGGCTCATCCAGTCTGCACCATTGTGTATTTAAAAACTATACCAACCCAAATTTATTCTCTATTGTGTGTGACACTCAGAATCCCCTTATATTTATCCCAAGCTGCTCACACTGTTCTGTAGTATTATCCTCCACCACTTCTGATGGGAGGCTATTCCACTTATCCACTACCCTTTCAGTGAAGTCATTCTTCCACACAATTCCCCTGAACCTACCACCCTCCAGTTTATACGCATGCCCTCGCGTTCTACCACTCTCCAGTTTATACGCACGCCCTTGTGTTCTACTACACCTCATCTGTAGTGTCACATCTGTATTACTGGTATCAGAGATTCAAAGCTACTTATTGCTACAAGTACTGTGCATCAGCGTTTCATTTGGTACAGCTCGGCCCAGCAAACCAAGCCCAGAAAGAAACTTGCACTTGCACTATGTATACATATGTCTTTAGACAAAATAATAACTTAATAGTAACGCTGGTCAGCATCTGTTTGCAAAATGCAATAATAAATTATTCTCCCTGTATGCATTCAACATTGTTTTACCCACTTGTGACTTAGTCACAAGTGCCTAAAGATCTGAATCTGGCCCAATGATTCTAAATTCCATGTCTGCACAGTGATTATTTGAGACTATTTAATTGCTTTCTTGTAAGATACCTTTATCCCACTATTACTGGAATCCAGGAGATGAACATTTTGGACAAGCCCCGGACATGCAACATTTATTATGAATCATCTACTAGTTCTGGGCCACCTTATTCAGACACCGGGTGAGATCTCATTACCATTACCAGTACACACACCAACACAGGTCATATGGATGGACTGACAATAGTCAGGGGCTACTTTAACTTTTCCATCTCAAGAACATGGAAATTCCATGTCGTCTTGAGGGTTCACAAAGAGAGGGGATATCTATATCTAAGTCTAAGTTACAGAAGGTGAGAAATGTATTTTTTATTTCTATTTTATTTTCATTTAATTTTTATTTTTTTCATTTAGTTTTAGTTTAGTTTTTTGTTTACACCCATCCCTGTTAAGCCACTTACTAAATCCACTTGTTAAACAGCTGTAGCGTGTACCTTTATACACATATTTTGAATGTGTATAGTAACATTACAAGAAAAACTCCTTTTTACATCTTCTACAAAAACAAATAAGAAAAAATCCCTGAAAGGTGAAAAGAAATGAAGAGGTGGAACCTGTCGCGGGTGGACGGTTACAGTAGTTTATTCATTGGAGAACAGATGTTAGTCCTCACTCAGTGTTCTTTGCCGGTACACACTCTTTTGAGTTGAGCAGTCAAAGCATTAACACTTTTAAATGAAGTACGTAATGATAAAACCATAAAATGACACAATTACAATTTATACTATCAAAACAAATATTCCATTTGACGTCATGAAGTATTTACTTAGCGTTACCCTCATTTATTATTTTAGATTATTTCATGTTTTATAACTAAGTGACTGTGTTTTACTTCATATTTTAAACCGCCATATGGTTAGCATATCTGGAACCTGAAGTATGAGCTCATTTGTTATGATATATCTATATAAAAAGTAACATTTATTAAAAATAAATACTAGTAAAAAAAACACCTGTCAAAATGACAAGAAATAATAAGAAATAGATCAGGTGGAGGACAGCGCATATAGGCATCCGCCACTATACTATGCTGCCAGTATGCTGTGTATCACCCCTAACCCGAGTCCTAAACCTAGCTCTAACCCCAACCCTAAATCTAACCCTAATCCTAAGATTAACTCCAACCCTACTCTAGCCTAAATATAATCATAGCCCTAATGTTAACTCCAATCCTAGTTCTAACTTTAACTCTAACCCTAACGCAAACTCTAGCCCTATCTCTACCTTAGCTGAGCCTAAGCCTAGCTGTAACCCCAACGTAACGGATAACCTCTGAGTGCTTGCCATGGCTAAGATGACAATGAGATGTTAAAGTGCACACTTATAATTACAAAGATGTTGTAATAGTATTTACCAGGAGTGTATTTTTGGTAAGGTTTTCCGATCCTACCCAATATCACCGGAGAGTGAAGCGAGTGGGACGGAGTATTCAGGATGAAACATTTTATTGACCCCTATTAATGAAATAAATAATGAACAATATCACGATCATTAAACACAAGTAACATCCAACAGTCAATAAATCACACGGTTTGCCATTTAAACAAGGGTTTTTTTAATCTGGGTCTCAGGTGGACAGTCCCGGCACTTTTACCTGAGGGAGTTACGAGCAATGCAATGGGAACGACATTGTAGTACAATAGTCTCGGACATTGCCATGGAAATACAAATCTATGTCTAATAATCTAATGATTTCTATCAGCGCATATAGGAACCATTTCCTAAATAAAACCTTCTCCTAAACTTTATATGAACAGGTTACTTGTTCTTTCCCCTAACCAAATTTACTTTCATTCTAATCAGGAAATACCTGTGCCAGTCCTCAAAGAATTCTCCATGGGGGAATATGGACAATTAGGGTAACAGTCTAGACTAGTTTACAAACAACTGACTTATCCAGGTAACCCATATTTTCTGCTATTATTGTCACTATCACTCTTAGTTAATTCCTTTTCAATACTACCCTAGTGTTGCTTTTACATATCATATTGCCAGGACCAGAATTAAGGGAATTAAGGTTTGTGGGGGACAGGACCGGTGACAGGGGGGGGACAACTGTGACAGGCCCCAAGCTACAGGGAGCCCCGTTACTAGTGTTATCACTATTGGGAGGGGGGGGCCTAAAAAAATCTAGGTGTACCGGGGCCCGAAGATTTTTGTTGCAGGCCCTGGTGGGGGATCCTGTGGCATCTGCCTAACGTTAACAATCAGTACACACATATATAGATATCCATATACAGATTACACGAGTTGTATGTGCCTAGTCTATTCCTGCCCCTTTTATGTAAGCACCCATAGAAATGGCCTTGTGTGTGAGGGTCGCCCTGTGGTTAATTTGAATATGCTAGTTACCTACACTAGCTAAAGACGACTCCATATTGTTCAGATTAGGCCAAGGATTCAGACCTTTAGTTCCTCCCTCCCGGTAGAAATCAGTCGGCAGCTTGGGGTTGGGATGAAGGTTGTGATTTATGCAAATCATGCCCAAAACCCCATCCACTGACTGGCAAATCCCTACCTACTGATGGACAGGGCTTCATGTCAAGTCCCTCTCAATGTGTAGTGTTGATCATGCCCAAAACCCCATCCACTGACCGGCAAAACCAAACCTTATGATGGGCGGCGCTTCACGTCACCAAGTCCCTCCCAATGTATAGTGCTGATTATGCCCAAAACCCCATCCACTGACCGACAAAACCATACCTTATGATGGGCGGCGCTTAACGTCACCAAGTCCCTCCCAATGTATAGTGTTGATCAGGGATGGGGGTAGTGATTTACATACAGAAATTCCAGTCGGCAACCCTGGACTAGACAGACATTTTACCCTTTGGTCTTACATGAAGGACCAGTCCAGTTGCATCTTCTTTCCGTTATTCCTCGTACACATTCCAAAGCCCTTATTTATTTCCGAGTGAAATGCAATCAGTAAGAGGCCTTTATACGACTATTGTCACGTTGCTATAGGAACAGGGTTAAATGCAGCTCATTGATACTTGGACAGACAATTAATGATCACACTTGGCATTTGGCAGCTAATAGAATGGAAAATGCAAAGATACAAGCTGCAAACAATGAAATTTCATTTATAGTAGGTCAACCTATTCAGCGTAATACAATATGAGCGCGAGTAAACAGACGCGGGATAATGCAGCAGAAGGGGTCTGCTCTGTATGAAGCACTAGAAACACAGACTACTTACGGCACCAATGAATATAAAGTGCAGAGCAGCCAGCATTGTACAACTGGAGAAAAATAACAATATTTGCTTGAAAAGTTCACTAGATATTTATAATTACTGTCACCGGCAATATAATGGAGATGCAAATTGCCAGTTTATAAGCTGAATCCCCAAAGACAGTAACGGTAAAGGACCAGGTTCACAGAGGAAATGTTAATAAGCTTGGATATCTGATCAATGCATGTGTGCATCCATGACTAAGCAATCCCCCTTCACAGGGTCTATAACCGGGACCCCCAGCTCGGCCTATGTTTTAGATTTTAAACTTGTGGCCACAAACCAATCCATTTGCAGTAAATTATTCATTACGTCAGATTCTAAAATTTGATAGTGAACCCCCACTGGATCCTTCATTGATTGGAGTTCCTATAGCTAGACCAGGGGTGTGGGAACAGGGGGGGAAAGGTAAGGGGGCAATTCGGCCCTCAAAAATTGTGGCAACATATGATAAGGTGTCCTGCACTTTTATATTATATCAAAACAGAACTTACATTATAGAAGTGCAGGGCTCCTAATGTTCGTATGTGCAGGGGAAGGAAACCTGCCAATCACAAGGTTAGGTGTCTTGCCCATCCAATCAGAAAGTGAGACGCCATGACTGTCTGATTGGATGGGCAGTGATTGTGATTGACAGATGCCTTTCCACATGCCAAATTTACCTCAATTCTTCGCCCCCATTCCTTTGACAACTTACCAATCATAAAGGTCAGGTGCCCTGCCCATCCAATCAGAAAGTCAGACATACAAGGGAGAAATATTGGAAGTCTGGAGACGCACATGGGTAGGAGATTGGAAGGCTGGAGACACAAGGGGAGAGAGGAGACATGTAAGGTGGTACTGTTACACTTCTTCCAAAGGCGTGCACAAATTTATTCAACAACTAGGTGGGGTCCCCAAGTACTTGCCATGGTGGGGCCAGAATTCATCCTAACGGTCCTAGTGGTGTCAAGATAGGATGGTTACCTAACCCAATTGTAGGATTTCAAGTCTACTGACACAACTGTGTGTAACTGAACTAGTACATACTTTTAGACTACTTGTGTTATATGGACTACTTGCTGTACGGCATAACCATGCAACCTAGTTACATCACTGTACGTGTAATCTGGGGGCATTATTGTGTGGCATAATGATGTGACCTAATGACATCACTGTGTGACATAATTATGTGACGTTTGTAGGATATAAAAAAGGGGTACAAGTTGGTTATTTAAAGGCACTAAAACAGGGTTGCCCGGAATTTCAAGGAGACTTACCAATTTCGGCAATTCTCCAGGTATCCCAGGACAGTCAGTAAATCTCACGGCACCTGGGCTGAGGCAATCCTTTTCAGTGCTAAAATGGAATTTACTTTCTGACACCTCTACATTTACTAGATGGTAGAAAAGAAACATATATTGAATAGTCTTCCTCTTTATGAATCAAAACCAAATAAATCAAAGATGGTGTTTATGTGCGAGCTTATATTAAGTAGCCATCTCACCTAATTCAATGGTTGTGTTTATTACCAAAACAGAAAGGATTGACCCAACAAATCCAGGGTTGTATCTTTGCATATTGCCCCTGGGTCAAAAACGTGTATTAACAAAAATAATATAGTAATAAAGAATACACTAATAAGTAATAGGTAATATAATGGAGAAGGGATCACTATAGGAAATAAAAGAACACAGAGTGCAAATTGAAACACATAAGTATTGAAAATGATCCCACTTTATCATATTAATTTCCTATCTCTTCCTCATGTGCTCACATCCCCCTCTCTCCTTTTCCTGCCACAGTCATAAATATCACCCAGTAATCATGTTTTAGACATTTATTATTTTTCTCCACCTCACCATCTCAAATATTTGTCTCAATTGTAATCCAACTGTGTAATTTCTTTTTTATTGCCTCCTTAATTTGCACTGGGCATCTTTAATAAATTTAAAAAAAGCTTTAATTATAGAGGCATAAAAGTGACATTACTGTAAGTCTCTATTAAGTCTTAGAAGATGCTTGTGGTGGCCACGTTATTGGAGAAATGCCTTCTAAGGCATTGCCATTTCTATTGATTTAATCAAAGAAAAGTAACACTGATGTAAATAATTAGTGTGATGTGTTATCATTATCTCTTGTTGGTAAAGGAGGTATAATATAACATATTGGTCTGAACTATTGCAAAGATAATTCAACTGTAAGTTATATATATATATATATATATATATATATATATATATATATTACATAATTCCAGAACTCAATATATTTTAAATAATT
>JABWIB010006646.1:10290-31426 GCA_016617825.1 Platyplectrum ornatum
ATACGCAACTCAGGATCAGCCCCAGGGAGCCAAGGTCCAACCACACATGGAACGTACATACGATCCAGAGAAGAATATGCTGGCGCTGGACCAGGGGCTGGTGATGGTCAGGGTCCTCCTATCNTTCAGCCACTGGAGGCTGAGGACTTTCTCTCTCCATGAGGACACATGCCAGAAAAAACTCCATAGTTCCCTCCTCATTCAGTAAAGATTCTGCATCCCACACAGGCACACCCATAAATGACCATTTATATANAGTTCCTAATTAGCCTTTCATTGATGGTTGGTGAGTTTCTGAAATTCGCATAGTAAAAGTGGCTGTTTTTTTGGGCGAGTTTTGCAAAACTCACATCCNGAGAAATCANAAACATGACCTATAATAAATACTGAACTCACCCAAAAAGCAAAACTCACCCTAAAATACACCACGCTGAGGCTGGATAAACTCGACCTTTAATAAATTTCCCCCATAGAAACAGAANCATTATGTACCTATGGAAAACTCTTACTCATTCGGGATCATGCCCCATGCCCNATTCTAGAGTATAAATAACATGGCTAAAGGATTATATTCTCACATGTTAATATTCCTTTCCCTGTGTTGAATAAGAATTTACATTACTCATGTCTTAAATTTTTTAGGTCAAATAAGGTTTCTGCAGGAAATGAACATTAATATGGGGGAAAGTGTTCAAAAGGACATTTAACACAGAAAACACATTTTATATTTTTTTAGAATGTTTTGTACTAACATTTTATTGTTAGTACAAAAGTAATAATTTACTTATTTTAATATTTCAACATCATTATTATACTGTAGTTTTAGGTATTTGCTGTTCTCATTTTCCTATTATACGATTCAGCATTTCCTAAATAACAGAAGTGAATGGAGAACTAAAATGAACTAAATTAATCTAAAATACAAACATAAGCAAATAAAGCACTGTTAGTTTCAATGGCCAGTTTATCAATCAGAAGTGCCTAGCTGTGCTGGTCATCCTTATCCTCAGTGTTTATTGCCATATTCTCATGTTACCATTTTCCTTGCATCACAATTTTGGTTATCCATTACAAAAACAAATCTACATCCACGTGTGCAACTGCAGCAGCTGTTATTGTCATATTGCGTTATTTGACAATCTCCATTCCATACTCGCAAAATTGATGTAATATCAATTATGGTGAGTATAGTATACATGTTTTTGTGTTCATTGCTACATTCACGTATGTTATCTATTCCACAACTACTGTAGGTCAACTTCTCTCTGGTGTACTATGCACTACTGCCAAAGGCAAGTTTTTGTGAACCGTATAATTACTGTTGTCTCACCTACAGGCAAAAGTTTAAGTTAAAAAAAAAGAATTATTATGTTTTATTTTATTATTATTTTTGTTTTAGTTTTTTTTTTTTGTTAAATAGATGTTAGCATGAGTTTTGTGTCAGCTTCCAGTTGTCTAAACTATACATTGAATAGTACACTGAGATGAGATATATTTAAAGTAAATTTAAAATTGTTAGTTCTTAGATGTTAGTATTGAGACATACTGTATTTTAAGTCCTACATATATAATTGTGTGATACAAGGTTTAAGAGTAAGGTCTGGCACATCAGCAAGGTTATTAATCATTCTCCAACAACATAGCTCTAAGTCCTTCCTTTTAGCAATTGTTATGTGTTGCTTTTCATCTGTTTCTGAAACAACAATGTAACAGTTGTGTGTATGCCTGGGGAAATTTCTCATGTACAGCCATAACACACAAGGCTCTTAACATGAAAGTGTAAAGAAAAGTGTGAAACGTAATTTACTATTAAACTATTACAGGTGCAACATCAGTAACAACAGTGCAACATCAGTAAAAAAATCAAATCTCAATTTATACACAGTTATGTGGAGATATAAATTATCATCACCATTATCCCTCTGTCACATTGTTTATTTATTCCTTTATTGTAATATCTATTTACTGGATACATCAGATTAGACTAACAGTCCAGTGATATTGTGTGCATAACACAATTCACATAATGGACTGGATTCAGATTGCCTTCAATTTTCCAGACACAGCATGTGCAGAGATTAGAACCAGAATTCCTTCAGTAAAAACATTACTCTGGTTTGCTTAGTGCCCGTACTATATGTCTCTACACACCACTCTATACACCACTTTAGCATGGCCTCCAGTAGCGCAGTTGCAGTAGCATGGATTGGGACCAGTATCTTCAAGTTTGCAGCAACATTAGACATGATGTCATTAAAGCTCCATTTTTATACACGAACTTGACAACACTAGTCAACAAAATATTATGTTTTGTCACAAGGGTTTATATAAGTGCATTGCGTAGAGGAAAACAGGCATGGCAAAGAATAGATTTATAATGCGAATATAGAGGCTGTTCTTCAGTCATTTGACTGGGGAACAGAACTGACATTATAACAAAAGACAATTCCAGTTTTAAGGGCTTTGTGAAGGAGATGTCAGTCTTTTAACCTGAAGCTCAAATCTGGGTATATCACAGCTGATGCCCAGAAAGTTCAGTGGCAGCCGGTGGATTAGTCTTTGGTGTCCCCGCATACTATTGGATTTATGTGTTGAGGAGCCTGTGAGGAGCCTCGTGTTAGACTGCAAACATGAGTTATGAGAGACTCATTTTGATCCCTGACTTTGCACCCAACATAATTCTCTAGTGGCATAAAATACCTTTTCTTAGCAAAAGGTGTCTGGGCAATTAACATACTGTAGCTAACATATCTACTAGACATTGTGCATTGTGCTAGATAAACACAGTGCAGCATTCCCTGGTACCTCAGAATCTGAAAGTAATGGTGTGCTACAGCTATCCCTGTTACAGGACTTCTCCTGGGCTGTACCCTCTCTCTGGTATAAACTTCCTCGCCTTTTAAGGCTATCCTCTACTATACAAACTTTTAAGCGCTCCCATAAAACATATCTATTCATACAAGCTTACAAAGCTCTTAAATATATATTGCCACATCAACCAAGATCAGCTCTTTAAGAAGGTATAACTTCAAAATTGTGGGTAAAAGAAAGAATATTTATGACATCTGCAGTGAGGATACCTGTATAATATTGCTTGACCAGGCATAATTGTGAACATTCATGAACTAGTATATCAATATTTGACTAACATTTAAATGTTATTTCTTTAGTAAGCATTCCTGTTTGCTTGTTAAACTGATACCAACTTTTGTCACTGGTGGAGATATTGCCCACCTTAGAATAGAACTTTTCTGCCATTCCAACAGATATTCAAAATAATGCCAGTACTGAACTATTGGAAAAGTTGGTGTGCTGCCTAAAGCAACCAATCAGATTCAAGCTCTGAGTTTCATTTTACATACTGGAGAATGAGAGCTTGAGATTGGTTGCTATGGGCAACATACTCACTCTTTCAAATCCAGAGTTTAGTAAATTTAGTAAACTTTATTTTTTGTGATGATAATGCGTATGACTAACTGATTTGTGTGGTCCCTGTACTGTGGGTGTGGGAATGTCCCCAGTAATATTTTAATCCTAAGGTTGGCAGGAGATGTGTCCTGGAATTGGGTCATTTTTAAAATAGGTTGAGTTGAAAGCTAGCTAGCATTAAATCACATAGACGCCAATAATGGTTTAAATAGGCCCGATGGCCTCTTGCAGTGACGTCGTGTGGGGGGCCCGGCCTCCCGGGACTTTGTGAGTCCAGGGCCTGGCCGATCGTGGCGGCGGCCCTGTCTGCTGCTATCATGCACTAGGCATTGTAAAGCAGCGGAAGTCATATTTTTTATATTTTCATACCTATCTTTATCATTTTAATTCTATTTCGCTATTTTAAAATAAGTCTTAACACAGGCACAGGTGCTGCATACTACCGCACTGCGTGCAATCCAAGGTTGTGCATCATTTTAGCTCACCTTCCACAAGAGGAGCTGCAGGTACCTCCTCCTCGCCAGCATCATCCTCTTGTCCTCCTCCTCCACCACTACCTCCCCCACCTCTATAATACACTCAGCATGGTCCACCGGCTCCTCCACTGCCTCCACTGTGGTGGCTCATCCTGTTGAGGGTCTATGGTTAAAATGAGAAAATTAGTAGTAATGATACACTACAATGCACACATACATAAAAAATTTTGTCCATGGGTCAATCATGCATTCATATTTATTTCAATGTACCCTCACCTTGCTGTGGGATAGGCTCCTCTTCCTCCCCCTCTTCATGAGGTTGGACATTCTGGTCCCTCTGTCGTGGTCTCGCTCCTGTTATGAGAATGTATGAAAAAATGACACTCAAACATAACATCTGCTGTATTTNATCATTAGATTTAAAATGTTTAACATTAGCACAATTTTATACTCTAATGTGTTGCCTTAAAATCCATTATGTACAGTGGTTTAGATGGTAATGCAATGTTTCACATACAATTTGCTTTGCCCTAGAATTTATATTTTGGGGTGTAAACCTTCCATTTGCATGTATTCCTTCTCAACATTCAAGTTAATTTATTTTTTATGATGGCTTACTTAGATTAAGCATGTGTACCTGCAGCACGCAGCTGCGCATAGGCCCCTTAAATGTACAACCCATATAAATGTGGACTGTATTACACAACCCATATCCCATATGCAGACATTTCTGATGAAGGGAATTGCTGCCAGAGCCTCTCTCGCGATGCGATGGCCCATTTGTGGCAAAATATGCAGGGCCAAGTGAATGGTGTGGCCCCAATAAGACGCAATGTCACACAGTTGAAAAAAAGGTAATTATATTAATGAGAAACATGGCCTTGGCTATAATGTAGTCCTTTACAGTGCTTTACACACCTCAAATATGTTGTTGACTTAAACTACATACAAATCTATGATATATGTGAATTTGCATCCCTCACTAGACACACCAATTAATGCATGCTTTTGTGTCACTAACATATGTTCATGGTCCTAATGCGGTCTTTTTTATACATATCATAATGTGTGGCAAGACTTTATGTCTTTAAGACTTTATGTCTTATGTCAACTTTTCTACATCTATTTCCATGTGTTATAAATAGATGTGATTTTGAAAGAATTTATTATGGTTTTTTTTTATAACATTATAATGATAAAAGCTGTAAATGTTTCACTGGAATTCTCTTAACAACATCATCTCAATAAACATTACCAATGTGTTGCCTACATAGATCCTCTGAGTCTCGCATTGGCTCCAGCAGGAGAGGCACCACCGGAACCATCACCATCCTCAATCGCCTCTACAGCAACACCAGAACCTGTGCAGCCATCACTGCTTGACATTATGCTACAGAGGAGAGCAACACTTTAAAATATTGACCGCAGCTTGTGCAGTATTAATGCAAACCTAATTAGATTAGGATGCATGTGGAATTTAATATTGGGGGCTATATATATATATATATATATATATATATATATATATATATATATATATATATATTAAGGAAAAAGTCACATGACTAAGGACCGGACTAGGGCCCCACAAAACCTAGGGCCGCCCCTGATTAGATGTTGTAATAAAGTAGCAATTATTAGCTACATTGATATGAATAAAAGATTTGGAGAGCTCCTGCATTGATTTTTATGTGAAGCCAGCAGCTGAAGAAATCACTTGTCAGCCGCACATACATCACAAAAGTGTCACAATCTCACTAGTCAAACTAGCATAGGGGCGGCATACTGATCTTCACTGTGTGACTGCTATAAGCTGTCACAAGGCAGCACTAATCATCGGCTAAATCATAGTTATGAGATAACAGTGTACCGCTGCATCCAAACCTGTTAATAGGCTCATAATAGAGGGATCTTGTGCACTACAATAACAGAGAGGGGAGCTTGTGCACAGCTCCCCTCCAGAAGGGTGGTCAGATGTCACCATATCCTCCTCATCCAAAGGCACACCATGACGGATGGCAATATTGTGGAGGATTACACTCAACACTATCAACTTACACACCACTTCCGGAGCATACATGAGGGCTCCTTTCAGATCGGTCAAGGCAGCCAGGGCTGGATTAAAAACCACATGGACCTGGGGCTGACCAATTTTGAGGGCCCATTACAGTGGATATGTGTTATGTGAGGAGGTAAATCATATGTGGGCCCATTTATTCATTAAACTTCACCAAACTGTACCCTTCTTTATCACACTTATGTGCATGGCACTATCGTGCTGCTGTGCAGGAGAGTGGATGTCTCACATTCATGCATTTCAGTGGGAGGCCTGAAGAATGACTATGTGTGGGCCTTTTTTCAGATGGAGGCCTGGGGCCCCATCCGCCCCATTATTAATCTGGCCCTGGAGGCAGCGAAACCTCCCCTTCAGCATGCCAAGGCATCTTTCTACAACCGACCTGGTAGAGGCATGTGCGTCATTGTATGCAAGCTGGGCCTCCGTTTCTGGTTGGGCAATGGGTGTGAAAAGGAACTTCTAAAGAAGGTTTTCACTGTCTCCTGTTTCATCCAAGAGAAAATGAGATCAAAGTCACAATATAAAGCAAGGCATGCATGGTTGTGGTACATGAGATTTCTACAAATCAGTCTCATGCATAATTGATGTGTTCAGCATGTCAAAACATATTGTTAACTCACCAAGAAGCCAGGCATCCGTGCAACCACTTGTCTCTCTACTTTGTAATATTTCCCTTAGTCGAGAGTTGCGCCAAATATAGGCATCCTGAGTAAACCCTGGATATTTGGCCACAACACTCAGGATTTGGAGAGATGTATCACATACCACCATTGCATTCATGGAAGTAAACCGCATACAGTTTACATAAATTGCCCTGTTGCTGCTCCCACGAACAACAATGGGAATATATGTACCATCCACAACCCCTATAACAAGCGGAAAGTTTGCAGTTTGGTAGAAAGCTTGCTTTCATCGCACAAGGGCTTCTGCATCCATTGGTATTTGAATAAAATACGACGCAGGAATCCTTAAGGACCCTACAAAAGGAGGATTAGGACATTCCCATAGCAGCACCCATGTGCTTCTGGAAGGTACCAGACGCACAGAACTGTAACACCACCAAAAGTTTTGTCAGCAGTGGAATTGCTGTGTGGATGTGTATTTGTGATTCAAGGTCACTTTGCACTATACTCAAAGTGTCCAAGATGAGCTGAGGTGGCAGACGGAAACGCCTGTGCACCTCAGTATCACACATCCCAAAGAGGGAGACGCGTGTACGGTAGACTCTTTGCCTGACGGGCCTGTGGTGGCGACGTTTTTCAGGTTCCACAGGGGTAACTCTCTGAGAGGCGGACAGGTGATCCACTGTCAGAGATGATATAATCTATATGGAAACAAGGATCACAAGGACAACTCACAACGCACAACATCCAAACTTCATCACAAAATACATACAATTTCCTCATCAAGGATACTCATGGTTGATTGAATGTCGTTGCTCTTGTTTGTTGTTTCTATACATTCCAAGTGTGTCACATACTGGAAGTTAAAAAGGAGAAAATTGAAAAAAAAAACAAAAAACATTATTTGTAGTTCCATTGACATAACACAATTGCTTACGTCCATATGGAAATAGTGTTAAGCAATATGAAAGATATTTATGACTCGACAAAGTAACGTTAGCAAATGTATCCATTACTCACATGTTTTAATCGCACGTCTTGCGTCTATAACTCCCATGTACCAAGGGTGCGCAAGAGGGTGCAATCATATCCTGCCTAGTATTTAAGGTGTTGTGTGTGGACTAATTAACCCATAGGGGAAAAGTGTAGGTTAACAATTCTTTTGAAGTTTGTTTGCACCATCCCTATGTAGCCGTAATGTTGAAGGCACCATTTTATATATGCGCAATGCGTACCCGCAATATGCTAGAGTGAACACGCCCAAAAATCTTATTAAATTATCATTGCACGCCCATCTTTTGCCTTTCCAAAGCATGCAGGTGGTAATGCACGCAGTCGCTAATGTGTGTATCATTAGCGGCCGATTCAGTGTTCAGCGAGCATGCGCAGTGCGAGAAAACGCTAAAAAACGCACACTCAACACACACATTCAGCTGCAAGGCGCAACTCAGGATCAGCCCCTGTGTCTCCTGAAGAAAAATGAAATCACTGAATCACCGATTAGAGACTGAATAATTTTTATAAAGAACTGAATGTTTCTGATTGAAAGATTGATGTAAAGATAATGAAATAAACGTGACCAGGTGGGAGAATAATGCTACTGGTGTTAAGGAGAGGACCAGTGTTTGGGGGCAATGAGTAGGTGAATGTGGGAGTGAATGTAGGTATTATCTGAAACTCTCCTAGGACAAGGAAGACTGCATACCATGGATGAGTTAGAAAGAGGGGAGAAAGAGAAGACACCATCAGGGAGATAGGTAACCCAGAAAAATTAGTTCAATCCAGATATATGGCAGATATAGAAACAAAGCTGCAGGTCTAAATGTACCATGGTATCTTAGGACCAGATACAGACTTGAACTTAGAAGTGTAAAGTTATGAGTAAGTAAAATCTTGTTGAATTGCAGGAGAGATAAATTTAATCAGTTGTAGTATTAGAGTTGCAGTATTAGAGTTGAGAGATGATGTTTTNCAGTCTGAATCAAATAACAGAGCAGCAGTAAGTCTTGTCAGTGTCTGTGTGAAATAAGTTCAAATCTGGATCTGGTACTTAGATAGGAACAGTAAATAAGAAAAGTCCCTGTAACTAAATATCGGCCATTACTGAAATATGCATATAATGAGTTCTCAGANGTTACAATTTAATACAGTAGCTGCTCAGGGCAACTTAATTTATCTTATGTAGTAAATACAACATTGAAGAGTAACATTCTAAATGTAATGCGCTTATGCCTAAGGAACTAAGAAACTAAAAATTACTCAAGGCTAATATTACTCAACCATGAAGGAAACAGTCAACCCACTCAAATGCCGATGAATAGACTCACANGAAGGCAAATCATTTGTACAGTTGGTTCAGTGGTGGGATTCAGCAGGTTCTCACCGGATCTATAGAACCTCTTCCTAATGTTCGTATTGGTTCTCGGAACCGGCTGTTAATGAGTGCCAGCTGCGCTCATTAAACTTAGTTATGCTGCGCAAACGCTGTGCATCTCTGCGTACAAATAATAACCGGGACTGGTTGCCAGAACATAAGTGTAAATAGGAAACATCAGCAGCATAATTAAATATAGCAAATCATCTTTACAAGATGATTTGGTGGTTTTTTTTTTTTTTTTATAAAAATGTTATTTTGTCCCAATCGCAGATGGGAATATGTGGGTCTTGGGTGGAGTCAGAGCAGGTCTTGGGTGGAGTCAAGGCAAGGCTTGGGTGAGGCTTGGAAGGAGCCATTAGGCTTCTTCATTTATTTGTTAATTTAATGCATTTGAATCCCACCACTGAGTTGGTTCCTTCAGGCATTAATTATTAATTCTTGATTTTAAAGGACAGAAAGTTCAGGATTTCATTCCTGGGGAGTC
Source organism: Platyplectrum ornatum (assembly GCA_016617825.1). Taxonomy (NCBI): domain Eukaryota; kingdom Metazoa; phylum Chordata; class Amphibia; order Anura; family Limnodynastidae; genus Platyplectrum; species Platyplectrum ornatum. The sequence continues at coordinate 19,757 of JABWIB010006646.1, forward strand.
CAGAGTCATTCAGCTTAGAGCACAGTGCTCTGTGGCCAATCTCCATGGAAGTCTTAGGGCCAGATAAAGACCATAAGGATGGAGATGGCAGCATTCTTAAAAAAAATTACCTTACTTCCACAGGCAACTTTTGGAACTCAGGTGTAGGTTAAATATCTAGATCCAGACCTTTGTTTTTACAGTCAGTCAAATGTAAAAATGAATCAGGAATGGTCCATTAAGTTTCGACATTCTAGAAAGTTTAATTTCCTAAGTGGAGGTCATAAAGCATTTCGGTGTTAGAGTTTGCCTTTTTCTTCATTTGAAGGGAACATTTAAAAAGAGAGGTAATATCCTTTATGAGCTTTTTGGCTTATTTCTTGAACATAATTTATTAAATGTGCCCAATAGGACAGAGAGAGGATAGGAGGATTTGACCAGACAAGTATATTGCCAAGACAGGTAAGGTAGAATCCTTGACTTTGCTTGCTTTAAGATAGGCTGTTGTTCTTGATGTTTACAAGCATAGATTGTGCTGTGTCCAACATATAAACAATTCTGGTAAGTACAAGTAATAGAAATGTTATTGCAAAGGATTTGAGTCACACTGTTTAAAATGTTTGGCAGATCCAGCAGTGTGGATAATCACATTTTTGTAACCACAGTATTGGGCCCCAACAGATATCTGAGAAGCCATAGAGACATCGGGGTATATTTACTAAGCGGTGAGATTGCAGTGAGATTGAAAAGTGGGGATGTTGCCCATAGCAACCTATAAGATTCAAGTTCACATTCTCCAGTGTGTAAAATGAAACTGAGAGCTTGAATCTGATTGGTTGCTATGGGCAACATACCCACTTTCCAATCTCACTGCTTAGTAAATATACCCTTAAATCAGTGCTGAGCTGAGTGCTGTTTATAAATTCATTGATAGCTGCCTTATTAGTGTTCCATGATTGCAGGGAACAACACTCAAATTAGTTACACCATTGCAACACTGCATAGATATAAAATAGGTCTTCAAGGGAAGACTGAAATGTAATACCATAAGTATTGGGCTGTCTGTCCAGGTGGTTGCTGACAGCAACAGGAAAGAGAAGCAGCCATTGTGTATGCCTCCAGTTCCTGTCTGTCCTTAATTTCCAGGTGACCTTAAAAGTGCTAAGTGAGGCTGCTGTAAACCAACAAAAGCAAGACTTGCAAAACAAAAAAATGGTTATGACCCAGAGGAACCCCCGCTGCGGTGGAGGATCAGACTGAAGAGAAAGCTTGACCATAAGTAAGATTCTGCAGCTGCTTTTTGGGTCAGAAGATGAGGATGTTACTTGTTGTTTTGGACCAGAGAAGGTATTGGCCAGATGCACCAGCCAAGTGACAAAACACTGAATTCTGTGAAGCTCGCTAGAAGCAACTGGATGTCTAGGACCAATGTATGTTCTAAAGGGACATTGTTTTAAGTCCTCAGCAGATGATTTTTCACAGTACAGGCACAGAGCTCTAAAGGCTACAAATGGAAATTATATTTATAAATTGGTATGATCTGATTGGTATGTGCTGACCAAATTCCAATAATGTCAGTTAAAACAATTATTGGGTCCACTTGTCCATGCTTGTAATAATAATTTTTACTTTTATCATACTGTCTCACTGATCCTTGGCCTCTGCGCAATGTGTATTTGATGCTTGAACCGGCAGAGAGAAGGAAAATTTCAAGTAGTTGCCCATTTGGGTGAAGACAAAGCTTTAGCAGATTACAAGGGGATGGCCTTTGAGAATTCTTAGGAGACACTGCTTCCAAATATGTATCCAAGTTCTGCTGCAGTTATGATTAATTGAATTTAATGTGACATTAATAAACTCTGACTCAGTGATACATGAAATGGAAATGTTAATAGTATTCACAATTAACATATTAATTAGCTAGTGAGATTTAAAGGCTGTGACAGCACACACTAATACAGCTTTGGTCACACACTCAACACATTCCTCTGTTGACCTATTTCTGTGGATGAAAGACAAGAACAATTAATCTTACAGAATTGTCCTGCCAGATACTTTAACATTATAGAGCAAAAAGTCAAAAATGTTGATGGTGTTACCCTTAGGCCCAGGGGCAAACCTGAGAAGGGAGCATTATTTCAAGTTTTCAATTTATTTGTCACACTATGCTTTATATCTCTTTTAGGTTCTATAACCCTGTTTTTTTTTTTGTTCATACCACCCATTACAAAGTCAACTAACCTGAGATAGAAGCAAACCAAAAGAGCAGCAAATTGATGCCTTTGCAAAACCACACAGTTCTGCAGGGGGCAAATTTAAAATGTGTAAATGGATTTGAATTTTAGAAGTAGGGTGTTCTAGGTCAGTTTTAGATGGGTACACACTAAATTGGGCACATCACCCAGATCCAGATAAGTATTTTTTTCCCTAAGAGCATCTAATGTTCATAGACAGACTGGCCCATTATGCAAATGTTATTTTCTTCCTGCTATTTTCAATGTCACAAAAAAAAAATAAGTAAATATTGGGAAGGCCAGTGGCAATATTTAAATAATAAAAGGACTTCCTCCAGTTTGCTGCCTCCTCAACGGGTTTTAACCCCTTCAAGAAGCTGCCGATTTGGTCCCTAAAGACCAAGCCCTATTTTCCAGATCTGACATGCACTAATTTATCTGGTAATAACTTTTTAATGCTTTTACTTATCCAACTGATTGTAAGACTGTTTTTTTGTGACACATTGTACTTTAACTTAGTGGTAAATTTTGGTTGATACCGTCTGTATTTTTTCGTGAAAAAATGTTAATAATAATAATTTCAATATGTCATTTTGTTGCCATAATTTTTTTAAACCTCCTTTAACTTTTTTCAGGGCGGTAGGTGGCTCATAAACTCATAAAAGTAGCAATTTTGAAAGTTTCAAAAATTTAGGGGCCAGTTCTCGTTGGATGTAACTCTGAGGGGCCTGCGTGATAGACACCCCCATAAATGACCCCATTTAGAAAACAGCAGTTTGTTAACCCTATAATTAGAGCAAAGTGAGGGTAAAATGCTAAAATTTGCCTTATTATAAGCCAATTTTACATTTTAATCCGTTTTATTCTGGACCGATGTTAAACAGGACAGATGTTACCAGAAGTCAAAACTTCAAATGTAATCCTGTGATTCTGCAGATTTTATAAATATCCCTATATGTTTGTAAAACACTATTTGGGTACACCCCAGGGGTCAGAAGTGAAGGAGCGGAATTTGGCTTTTTTAGCGCACATTCAGCTGGAATGGTATTAGTGCGCCATGCTGCATTTGCAGAGCCCCAGTTGTATCAGTTGAGTAAAATCCCCCAACAAGTAATACAATATTATAAATTACACCCCTCAAGAAACTCATATACGGATATAGTGAGCAGTTTGCCCCCAATGATGTTTTGAGCATGAACATTTTTCCTGTCAGGGAGGGCAGGTATTAACCTCTAATTTTTTTACATTTACATATTTTTTTAAAATAATAAACTTTTTAAAAAAAAAAACACGGACACAATAGATTTTGTTTTGTCATTTTTTTTACATTTTTTCATTATTATTATTTTTATATATTTTATATATATATTTTTTTTACATTTTTTACACAGATCCAGCACTTTTTCATTCACAAACTGGCTACATGTAGCCTGTCTGTGTAAAATAAGCACAAGATCGTGCTTACTATTAGAAGACAGATTACTTACAGATCTGTCAGTCTTCTGTCCTTTTAAAGCTACAATTGTCTAGTCAGAAATGATTAGCCAATCGCGGCCTTTGCCAGGGCGGGGCCAATATTTTGGTCCCCCCCAGCATCAGTAAGATGGCAGCTGTCAGTGACCTGTTTCATGGTACGCAAAGCAGTTAGGGGACAGTTGTTAGAAGCAAGTATTTATTTCTAACCATGAGAAATACTAAATGGCAGAGACTACATTTAATGAAATATGTTGAGTACTTAATATCATATTTATTTTACTGAAAGTGTAGTGGATAAGTGGAATAGCCTCCCATCAGAAGTGGTGGACGCTAATACTACAGAACAGTTTAAAAATGCTTGGGATACATATAAGGGTATTCTGAGTCTCAAACAAAATAGCGATTAAATTTGGGTTGGTATAGTTTTAAATACACAATGGGGCAGACTGGATGGGCCATGTGGCTCTTTCTATGTTTCTATTTATTTTTAAATGATGATAATATTACAAATACATGTATATTACAAAAGGGATGGAATATGGGTCTGTACAAATAATTATTTAGCCAATTTTCAATTAACAGTATAGTGTAAAGGATGTGGGTGAAGAAAATAATTAATGGTGACATAATAGGATTGGTCAGTAGTAATACACCGGACCTTTCATAATGGATAACTGGTACACACCAGAAAAAGGTTGACAACCACTGGTATAGTGTGTATGTAATATCTGTTTACATTTTGTGAAAACATGTTACAAAGTAAATATTGATTGGCTAATCTATTAGAAAATCAATTGTATGACCACCTATGCTGGGGAAATTCAATTGAAGGTATGAAAATGCTGCATTGTGCTGCATGTTGGTTGGAAAAAAGGAAATCCAAAAAAATCCAAAACAACTTTGGCGTGCAGTCTATCAAAACATTTCTACTTTAATGTGTCTTCCAGAACAGGTCGCTCACTAGGAACACCTCTCATTTTCTTCAAAATTTTGGTAACCAGCCATGACAATCCAATTTCTTGCATGTTCTGTCACTAATATTTTTTTGGATGGTGCACTGAAAAATGGCTATAACTGACATTTGATTTCCAAAAAATCTGGTCATCCTTTACATGACAGACAATTAGTCAAGACACAATAGTAACAGAGACTTAAAAAGGTTGTAGAAAGCTTACAGTTTTATGGGCTGAATGGTAGCCTTAGAAGTAATGAGGGTCAGTATAATTGCTAATTACACCAAGGATGGTACATGTAAAACGAAGGTGCTAGCCATCTTTCACTCTCCTGCTACGACCCTCTTAAAACCAAGTCACACCCCAGTCCCATTGGGGTGTTCACCACTGGGATCCAGGCACCAGAACTTCCAATTTGGAAATTAGAAACTGGTAGAATCTTGTGACTCCATACTCACATTGTGGCAGCTTCAAGGTCTGACCCCCATTACTGCTACACTGTAAGTTAGAAATTTATAGGCTTTACTATTATAATGATCCTTATTATTATTATTATATATCTAAATATATGTTGGATTCCGTATTCTTTATTATGAATTATTCACTATGAAGACAACTGTGTGCCCATGTAATAATATAATTATAGAAACCTACAAGACCACTGAACACATTATACACATTTATATATAATGGGTTAAATGCATCGGATGATTCCTATATATGCTTGCTCCCACTCATTGTGATTGGCTCACATGCGTTTAAATATCAATGTGAACTTAGCGAAGTTTTACCATTTAATATTTGCTTTCTGAAGAAGGTCTACAGGGCGACACAGCCCCCGACGTACTCCGCCACTAAGAAGTTCCCTCACAAGCTTCCCCGGGGCAATACAGCTTACATCCCCGGCATGCCCCCGGCACAGACGTGAGTCTCCTTTAACGGCTTTGCTGGGAACTCCATGCTCCAGCAGACACACTGGCTGGACAAATCTCCAGTACAGACACCAATACATTCAGATCTAATTTGGCTGAAAATGCTGTACCTTAGCCGACACACCAACCCGGAACCAATTACCACACTTTCTGTGAGATACGGCAGAACCAGCAACTAGGAAATGGCTGTTCTAACCCGGGGGAACTGTACAACAACTGGTAGCGTTGTGTGGAGATAAGTGTCTGGCTAATGATGAGGTGATACTGAGGTGATACGAGACATGTGTACATTTGCATTATAATCACAATAAGTTCGAGGAGTGCCCTAAATATTAACAATCTATGACAATAAGTCCATGGAACTTCCTCTAGAGTATTTATTTTAACAATAAGATAAACAGGACTACATACCTGAATAGTTGTGTTGTTTATTTTTTGAACTTTTAATAAACTACTGTATATGTTATATATATACAACAGAAAGATGTGCTTCCTGTTCAAACAAAATGCTGAGTATGTAACCATGTCCATCAAAGTACTTGTCTGTATTCCCCACCTCACTCATGTTTTATTTTCTCTTGTATATCACTTCTGTGTAGATTATAGTTTTATAGAAATCTTTTAAAATACGGATATTTTCATACAGAATCTTTTTATATAATACGGATAGTTATTACAGAACTATTTTCTCACACTTATGCAAGACTAATGCTAGATGTACAGCACCAGGTAGTTAGAGATGTGAAAATGTAATAGGTTATCAGCAGGTGTGATAGACCAAACAGGTGTGATAGACTTGTGTATGAATCACTTGGGACACGAACCTTTTCTGGAAATGGTGATGTAACTATCATGAATATAGGGAAACGGGGGGAAATGAGGGTCCATGGCAGCTGCTCACCCTGCACACACAGAAGACACAGTAAACATCTTGGACCCCAGCAGAATTTTAACCAGCTGGAGTTACCAGATGTGCCACCAAAGCCCTAAAAGGATTTCATAAGGGGACCGAGGGGGGCTGTAGGGAACAGTAATTAGTCCGCTACTGTAATGTTATTTATTAACTGCCCTGTCAACTATCCAGCTGCCGTTGACCACACTGCACATGCACTGGATAGAGGACTGCTTGATATAAAGCCAAGAGTTTTTTAGTTCTGCCACACGTAATCTGCTGTAGTTGGGTATTGATCCAGAGCTGTTATAGACATATATAGAGCAGAAATGTGAAGGCTTGTATATAATATTGTGATTTCATGTTTTTTATTTCTAAATGTCATTTATATTTTTAACATGAAATGAAGGGCACACCAAGATTAGCAATATGGACTGTACAATATTGCAAAACTGGAAAAACATTTGTCACAAGTATTGAATCACTAGGTTAAAATGACTATGGATTATATTGTAACGGATGGTAACAAACTTCATTTTGTTGTAATTGGTGAATACAAGGAGAGAAAATATAACAAAGAAATAAAAAAAAAGATAGTGAGGGAATGGGTTAAGACAGGGGTAGGCAACCTTAATCCAAAGAGTCATTTAAAGAGCCATTTGGACCTGTTTTCAGGGAGCAACTTGGGAGCATTTTTCCAGAACTCCAAAAGTGAAATGTAATATAACATTGTATGTACAATGGCTACCATTTCAATTGCTGTTAGGCAATTTTCATCAGGTCGGCATACAAGTCAATAGTAAGACAAAACAGCAATTGAAACAGTGGCCATTGTACATATATATATATCCACCGTGACTCAAAGGCGCAAATGTAATCGTGGCTGGCCACGGTAAGGCACAATGCATTTGCCGCATCCAGCTATAATTACATTTGTGTCTGTGAGTCACGGAGTATCGGGAGAGCCACAAGAGACAGCTGAAAGAGCCACATGCGGCTCTGGAGCCACGGGTTGAAGACCCCCGGGTTAAAAGGAACACAAAGTAAAAATGGATAGGGGATTGGGAAAGTCTCCATCATTGACGACCACAAAGTGTAAGGTTGATCCAACCATCCTAATATTCTACATGGGTAAGCTTATTTAGTCGGCGCACCGCACTCTAACCATTCTATCTGGGGCTTCCAGCTTAATACAGTGCTCAGCACTTAAACTTCAGCACTCCATTTTTGAGCACTTCATTTCCAGACTTTCTTTGAGGGAGTGAACAGAAACCCTTCTTCTACATTCATAGATGCACTGAAGCCTACAAGATTATAGTGTAAGCTGTCTAATGTATGTATAATTTTATATTTCTGTTTTTGGTCACTTCAAGTGTAATGCTTATAATACCCTCTGTGTTTATATATTTTTAAGTGTTTCGACTTCTTTGGTTATACAATATGGGACCGATTGAGAGGTGTATTGCGTGCTGTAAATGCATTAGAAAAGTGAGGCTGAACAGTGGATGGGCACACAGCAGCTATGTGAAGTGTAACTACATGTCCAAATATATTTCACAATTGCAGGGTTGCAAATTGTAATGCTGACTGTAAATGGAGGTTCTGATTAATATGAGTACAGACCCGTAGACAGGGCAGGGCCAGCAATGTGACTGCCCATGGCACCAGAGTGGGGGTGGGCGAGCCAGAGTCTAGTGTAGAAATAGCTTAACTTCTTCTACAGTACATAGCTGCTGAGCTCCATCTCCTGCTCCCCTGAGGAGCCCAGTGGTTATATATTAAAGGCGTAGCTCTAGCTCACTTCATTCAATCGCTTTTCATTATAGCAAAGCTCATCAAGACTGCAGAACAACACAGGAGTCAGTGTAGAAATCACTAATCTACTCATATAATACTGCTGCGGTTCGGCTCCTGCTCCCCTGCTGTCCACTACAGACTTAATTGTATGGATAGCAGGGGAGTAGGAGCCACAGGCACAGCAGTTGTATACTACAGGAGTAGTGCCTCCTCTGCTACCCTGCGGATTTGTGAATAAAAATCCACAGATAGAAGCATTACATTAAAGAACTTCTCATTATAGTAAAGTTTATTTGTCAATTGTCATTCACAAGTTTGCAGGGTAACAGAGGAGCAGGCACCAGAGCAGTATGGAAATCACTAACGTACACCTATAATATATATAACTGCTGCACTGTGGCTCCTGCTCCCCTGTGCTGTCCATACAATTGAATCTGCAGTGAACAGCAGGGGAGCAGGAGCCGGAGCACTGTAGTCATATACTATATTAGTAGTCAAGCAATTTCTACTGTGTGCTCTATAGGCTCCCCTGTCATCCTACTGTATCATCAATAAACATTCCCAAAACCTATATACATATAAATATATATAAATGTATATATTAAACTTATAACGATAAACACTTCACTTTTAAACTTGATAAGCATCAGATTGTAAATTCACAAAAAATTAATTTTTGATTAATGTAGACATATATTGTTATTGATTGGCATGTGCATGCAGCAGAGGGGTGCCCGGCACCGTGCAGCAGACTCCTGAGACCTAGCACCAGAAGTGGCACTAGGCATACGCTGTATAACAGACACCTATTTCCCCACGAAGTCAGGCCCCCAGCGTATACGGCTCTTGTTGCCACAGTCGTCATCATTGGAAGCTTCCTTGGCGTGCCGGGGAGCTATGCTGATGCTTTCATGCCAGCCGCAGCTGTGTATATAAAGACGTGAGCGCGACCTTAGGTCTCTCTGGCGTCACATCATAGTAGCATGTGCACGATAGCGGTGCGCAGTACATAATGGTTGTAATTCCAGCAGCAGGCCACTTTCCCCACCGCCCATGCCATGAACTGGAGCTACCTAGGCCTCCCTCCTGTCCCATCTTCAGACCATCTGTAAGCACATAACATAAGCTGGCCTGCCACTGTTCCCTTTATATATATAAAAATTATTAGTGATGAAAGTGATGAATGTCACTCGCTTGAAACCATAGACCATAGAGGAGGGAGGCAGGGAGGATATAATATAAAAATATTATATAAAAATATATAAAAAAAATATAAAAAAAATTTTCTAATAATGTTTTCACTCGCAGGCCCGGCTTGGGGACAACTTGGGGACAACTGTGACGGGCCCCAAGCTTCAGAGGGCCCTGCCGCTAGTATTATCACTATTGGGGTGGGGGGGCAAAAAAATCTGGGTTGTACCGGGCCCCAAGATTTTTGTCACCAGTCCTGAATGGGTGCCTCAGTTGTGTAATTATTTATTGGCTTAAACCTTTCTGTGAGTACTTGTAGCTTTTATCCATACCATTACAACTCTGTTTAAAACAATAGATATTTTCTCACAGGTACAGAAAGCACACTATTTTGGGTTACATGTTCTTCATCTGATCAGTGAAATCCTGTATCCTGGAAAATCAGGACCATCCGGAAAATCCTCTGTCTCATGTGTGGAAGAATTTGTAAAGTCTCCCAAGCAGAAAGAGGCTGACATGTAATTATCACTCTTCATAAAGCACCTGTAACATAGCACCTGTTGATAACAGAGCAAGCGGAGGTTAACATCATCCCCTAGCCCTGACTGCTGTAGGCTGTGTCTTATCTTGAATGAATACCAACACTCCCTCTAAGGATCAAAGTATTCTAATGGAAGTGACATATTCAAGAGGCTAGTCCCTCCGAGCACTAAAGTGTACTATTAGCAAGAACATCTTCAAAGGTCATATGTGGGTGATTTAAGATGCCAATTATCATATTTATATAACATTGAAAATACACATAAGAAACAGTGTATATAAATATATATATATATATATATATATATATATATATATATATATATATATATATATATATATATAATTATTTTTTTTTTTTAAAGGGGGGGCCCGTTGAAAGGTTTGCTATGGGGCCCAGCCTTATGTAGTTACGCCCCTGATGCTTTCCGTATATAAACGAGACACATATATGTAATAACTACATTATATTGTAATCAAATCTTATTTCTTATATATATGTAGCCCTCATGATGGTCTCAATGTTAAATTACTCAAGTATATGAAGAGTGATGTTCTTTTATATCTTATCTTTTCTGTGTAATCTTGCTAAACCGGTCAGTTTAGTATTTGGTGTCATTCCACTTCTGTAAAGGAAAAAGATCTGCAAATCTCCTAATAATACTAATACTGTAAGATGTGGTGATAGCATCACTGTGCCCTACAGACCCACATTAAAGTAGATGTGTTAAAATCCTAGGAGTAAATCTTCACAATGAGCATAGAAATAACCAAGCTTTTATCATCCAATATACAAAGGCTGGAAAATGTTTTGGGTAAACAGTGAAAATCAAAGATAGCTATTATATAACACTAGAAGGATTTTTGGGGATAGAGCAGATTAAGCGGATATTCCTTTCTCATGGGAACAAAAACAATTGACCACAAGTTGACACAACATCAACATATCCTGAATTAGATAAGTCTATCTATTTATCTTGACATTTAATAACAACAGATTCAAAAACTGCAGTATTTCTTAAAACTACTATGTGAGTAATATAATGTGTGAGTGTGTGAGATAGAGGAAGGTATAATGTATTATGGGGTGCCATGGGTTTGTAACATAGGAGGTGTGATGATGTATTTAGGGTACAAAATGTTGTGTGTGTAAAGTAGAGAGGTTGTAGTATTTGTGGTCAATGTAAAAGATGCATCAATATTTAATGATCAATTAAAGTACATTGGCAGTGAAATTTAATGTTAATTCAGTTTTACAAACAGGGGAATGAATTGCAATATTTTTATACTTATGCATTCTCTCACTCATAGAATCTTCTTGCCATGGAGTTCTTCCTTAAACCTCAAATCATATTTTTTTATATGAACACTTATGGTGTCCATTGCGACAATCCCCATTTATATGTCCTAATATTAGTCATCCCTGTCTGCTTTGCACCTGCTATACACAGACATAACAGTTACAAAAACACTAACCCCAAAACATAATACAGGTGTTAATGACAGTCAGTTCTTTTAACCGGCAATGTGCTATGCTTAGTTACATCTGACACTTAAAACAAACAAAATGGCATTGTAAATATGACCATTATCATTAACTCTTTCCCCCCCCTCTCATTCTACATCCTCCAAATCTCTTGTTGAACTGGATTTAACGAGACTTTATTTATTTATTT
>JABWIB010006648.1:15377-26448 GCA_016617825.1 Platyplectrum ornatum
TTAGAGAAAGTGCAAAGAAGAGCCACCAAAATGGTACATGGTATGACCAACAAAACTATGTTTCAGATTTACACTCTCATGACTTACTTACTCATAAATTACACTCTCATGGGCAAAACCATGTTGCATTGTAGGGGGGGGGTGAGTAAATTGAATTAATTGAAATCAGTATAACAGGTGATATACAAATAAGTCACGAGAGTGTAAATCTGAATCTGACCCTAAGAGAGGAGCCGCAGGGGTGGATGCAAGTAACAAGGGTAGGAGAACTGGAAACCAAAGNGTAAGCTAGAGAAAAGGGTAGACCTGGAAACACCATAGAGGTGGCAGATTAGTGAAAGAGATTTTTGCTTACTGTATATAAACTATTTCTCTTATAAACATGTGATAATTATATGTAATCAAATTCCATTTACATAACAATTTATTTGTAATATTATGCACTGCACACATAAATAGAGCAATTGGTGTGGCAAGTTTATTAGGTATGTGACATATATAGAACTCTCTATTCTTGGTCAACCAATATTTTATAGTACGCCTATTTACCTGAAATGCACCCATGAGTCATGTTAATAGAATATTCATGAAATACAGGGAGCACGTTATTGATTTATATAAATATAAGGCAATGCTGTTTGGTAGGTTCTAGGAAAACTATAACTAGCGTATGTTTTATATCATATAGTTTCATGTGGTCGTTTGTATGGATCACAAACCATAAACCTATGTTAAACATTTTAGTCTTTCCACATCTGTTGGCTAGAGGTTTTCTCACTTATATTGTGCAAGTCCCTGCATGATAAGGAGTGCCTTTCTTCTGACTTCCAGAGGTTCTGCTGTATCTTCCGAAACTTTTCCTGTAGTTCTATCTCAGCCAAGTCTTTACATGACTAATTTGCTGTTGGAAGTTGCTTAAACGCAGGAAAAGGAATGGTTTTATTTGACATGTGATTATTATACTCTATAGAAGTGTGTAGAAAGATGGCATATTTTAATGNATGGTGTTTGTTCTTTTTCTAGGTTTCAGCAAGTACTGCATCACTTTGGCATAATGACAGCAGAGGATTCTATTGCTATGATGAGTAACGATCCTTCTAATATGTCAGCGTCAAAGATCACAGAAGGAGTAGCTGGTGCACCAAACGAGGCTGCTCTCATTGCACTCATGGAACGTACAGGTTATACAATGGTTCAAGAAAATGGACAGAGGAAATATGGAGGTCCACCACCAGGTTGGGAAGGGCTTCATCCGCCACGTGGCTGTGAGGTGTTTGTGGGAAAAATACCCCGAGATGTGTATGAGGATGAGCTAGTTCCAGCGTTTGAAAGCGTTGGCAGGATATATGAAATGCGCCTAATGATGGACTTTGACGGAAAGAACCGAGGCTATGCTTTTGTTATGTACACCCACAAGCATGAAGCCAAGAGGGCAGTTAGAGAACTTAACAATTATGAAATCAGACCAGGAAGACTCTTAGGGGTTTGCTGCAGTGTAGACAACTGTCGCCTCTTTATTGGTGGGATTCCNAAAATGAAGAAGAGGGAAGAGATTCTGGAAGAGATCTCTAAAGTTACGGAAGGGGTGTTGGATGTCATTGTCTATGCTAGTGCTGCTGATAAGATGAAAAATCGAGGCTTTGCTTTTGTCGAATATGAGAGCCACAGAGCGGCGGCTATGGCCAGACGAAAACTGATGCCTGGACGAATCCAGCTGTGGGGCCACCAGATCGCCGTTGACTGGGCAGAACCTGAAATCGATGTTGATGAAGATGTGATGGAAACCGTCAAAATCCTTTATGTGAGAAACCTGATGATTGAGACATCTGAGGATATAATTAAAAAGATCTTTGGTCAGTACAATCCTGGATGTGTTGAGCGGGTTAAGAAAATACGTGATTATGCTTTTGTGCATTTTACCAGCCGAGATGATGCTGTCCAGGCCATGAGAAACCTCAATGGGACTGAACTTGAAGGATCTTGTATAGAAGTTACCTTGGCCAAGCCTGTGGATAAGGAACAATATACACGCTACCAGAAAGCTGCTAAAGGAACCCCACCAGCCACTGCTACTGCGACCGAAGTCACACAGCCTAGTTATGTTTACTCCTGTGACCCTTACACTCTAGCATATTATGGATACCCATACAATGCCTTAATTGGTCCCAACAGAGATTACTTTGTCAAAGGTTGGTAAATGTATCTTGTATTCATNTTGGGGGGCTAGTACTTTAACCAAACAAAAGTAATTCATAAATATATTTTCTATGGCGTGTCAGGCTGCCATTGCAGAATTTCCATCTGAAGATGCTCCCAGTGACTGAGCATTGTGGGAAGTGTAGTTTGTAGTTGGATGTTCTACGTTATTTTTTTCTAACACATCTTTCTTTCTTTCTTTACTTCCCTGCAAATTTAAAAATATGATTTCACATTTTTCTGAAGAATCTCCGAAATCTGTATTGCCACGTGTATTTAGCAAACACATTCATATGACATTTTACTGCCTCAAATTGCTTAAGTGCACTGTGACCATAAAAACAATTAAGTACATAATGNTGCAATCTTATTATCCAACTTAATTCCATTTCACAAATTAACATGCTGCATGATGGTGCATCCATATAACACATTATACTGTGAAATAATATTGCTACTTAAACGCTTTCTAACTGAAAGGCAAATACATTAATACAATCAGTTATTATTAAAATATAAATAATAAAAGTATTAATATAATATTATTATACAAATCTTCAACTGCATCTAAAATTGGCATGTTTAAAACATATAAAAAAAATATTAATATATTTCAGATCTGATGTTAAGCAATAAGTCATTCTGTGTNTTCTACATAAGATGTAGAATAATTATTAATAATAGTATAATAAGTGTAAATTACATGGCGGGTACACTTTTTATTCTTTCCCCCAGCCTCCAATTTGTGGTCACATGGTTCAGAGAACAATGATCAAAGACTCTTCAATATGGAATATCACACGCCAATCAGTAGGTCACACTATATTCTTCAATTATACCTTGGTTAGACTGACCAATATGAACATCAGGAACGGTCATGGCTAGATGCATTCCGCAGCACAAACACAGCGCAAAAGGACCTTATGCAAAAATATGTTTATCTGCCTATTGTGCTTAGTGAGAGATGATTGTGCAGGTCTTGATTAAATGCTTGACGTCCCATATTATGGAGGAGGGGGGTAGTATATTAATTATACTGATCGTTTAAAATTTTCCAGCATTCGTAAGCCATAAGAAACACATTGTTAGTTAATTGCCATTATCCTCATCATGTGTGACCAGCGCAGATAAGAGAACTTATTCAAGGTCACACGAACATTTCTATGACATTCCGCCATTGGTCACAGTGCACGTCATTTCTCCCTTATCAGTAATTCTCATCACCTGATTTCAGTGTCTGACATGTNGGTACAACAAGCAATTTGATGGCATATGTATAGAATCAGATATCTATCACAGTCATAAATCAATTCTCAGCCGAAATTNAAGATTTTCTATGTAAGAGTGCTGGTAATAGACACATAAGCATGTAATCATTAATGTTGACAGTATGCAGAATAGTTGAGATGCCTGTGTACTGTGGACTTTCCCCAATTCATTCTTTACTGGTTTGACACATGTTTTTCTAGACAGAGGAGCCAGTATTTTAATGAGCCTTTCCAATATTCAGATGTTCAATATAACCTTCATTACCCACTAGCACCAAATAATAGAGTCTACTACCATTCCTTCTGTCTACAAAATGGCTGTGTGTAGCTACATATTATATTTACAAAATACAAAAATCATTCTGACTAGTGAGCGGAGATGGATACTTTATTTGTCTTGCATACTGTCAAATTAAAATACATGCAATGATGTTGCTTTATAACATTGTTTAGGCACAGTACTGTTGGTACTTGGATTTTAGCTCCTTCCTTAAGACACTTTAAATTAATATTGTACATAATCTTGGTTATGTGCATACNAGAAGTTTAAAATGAGTTGGGCTTCAATTACACAAAAACTTCAGCAATTACCGTCAATGTGTGACCTTTAATATGTTTCTCTCTGTCACATCCCATTGGATGAGATGGAAGCTGAAATCCAGTACTCAGCACGCACTCATAGAGCTTTTCCTTGTGATCACTTGTGGTTTCTGATTGTGTTGTGTTGGTATTACAAGCAGGCAGCATAAGAGGCAGAGGGCGAGCTGCAGCTGGCAACAGAGCTCCTGGTCCCAGGGGCACGTACCTGGGGGGATATTCGGCTGGCCGTGGCATTTATAGCAGATATCATGAAGGGAAGGGTAAACAGCAAGAAAAAGGCTTTGAACTTGTACCCAACTTGGAATTACCAGCGGTCAATCCAGTTGCTCTAAAACCCGGTACAGGTTAGTCTTAACGTCTGACATTTTTAACTGAACCCTAACTAGTGAATGTGGACATGGAGGACATATATGAAAGCTCAATGAGGAAAAGTGGGTAACCTGAATTCTAAGAATTCACACTCAATTCTTCTATGACTTTCTGCTTGTTTCTGTTACTCCACTTTCATATATGTTCCCCAACAACTCCATATTGTCGCAATGTATGCAGTTACATACTTACCAGAGACTTATAGCTTTATTGTGCATAGTAGCAGAAAGTAATATCTACAAGAAAAAATAATGCACCTACAACCTATATTAAAATAAAAATACATATTTGACCTTCATTGTGTCTTTTACACCTTATTCATCCTGCGATAAAACACAAATTCCCCATATAACATGACAGATATTATATATTGCTACAACATGCTAAATGTGTAGTTCCAAACTAAAGGTTATCCGATATCATAGCACAAGGCAGATACTAATAGATAGATGCCAAAAATATGAATGATCAGTGTAGCTAAATAACCAAATATTTCTTTTTTCTTTAATATATTGANACCGTTTATTGACTGATCCATATATTATTCTTATCTTTTTATGCCCTTCAGTGGCTGATGAACACGGTTGACTATGTTAGATTAAGGTAGAGAGCACAGCCACCCCATTGTATGTTTTACAAATGACTCCCACAATCTGTACTATACAAATATCTCTGCTACATAAATCAGTCCAGATTGTGTGTTACTGAGAATCTATAGACTTTGTGCTCTTTGTAACTGAGATTTATTAATCATCGTGTGTTACGTGATTATTTTCCCNAATCACTCATTCATGTCTTCCTACCTGCTAAGACTAACACAATTTAAATAAAATACAGAATTCTGGTTCATAGCATGTTAAAATGATATATAGCATACCATGGGTAAGGAGTAGTTTTATATATGTGTATTATATGCATCCACTTATAAGGAACAGAATTTTCCATTAACAAAATTCATAACAGAAGCAATTATTAGTATATTCAGTGGTCGAAGTGGAAATTTAGAAGTGGGGGTATGGACATTCAGAAGTGNNAGTATGGAAACATAGAATATAATGGAAGTCAATGGAGATTTGTAGTTTTCTATTACAACAGTGGGAGAAGTGNCGGTATGTCATACCCCCGTATACCCACCACTACGAGCCCTGAGTATATTCAGAAATAAGTTGTCACTGCAACAATTTTATTTCTTTAAAAATATAAATCCCGAATTATGTTATTGATCAATTTCTATGATTTCAGTGGCCATTCCGACCATTGGCACCCAGTACTCCGTGTTTCAGGCGGCATCAGCTGCCAAGTTGATGGAAGAAGGTAAAATCCATGGGATGGAGCACATGATCAATCCCATCGCGGTGCAGGCAGACCCNGCAAGTGCAGCTGCTGCAGTCATTCCATCCGTGTCGACACCTCCACCATTTCAGGTAACGCATTCTATATATGTATCCACAGTGCGAAGCAAGCCTAGTACATCCAGGAGTCCGGGATTGTCGGCAACTTTGACTTATCAAGTGAAGAAAAGAAAAGAGATCTGTTGGAGTAATTGCACATCCACAGAATTTATCAAGTAGTGCAGAAAGGGAATTGATATTGTAGAAAATGTATTAAAGTGATAGCAGACTATATGTATATTTTCATGTTAAGTATATTGCACTAGACTTCCCTGTGTTTTCCGTACAAGGTTTGGCATTTTACGCANTAGATGAAACTCCTCTGTGGTAACTTCCATGTCCAGAACCCTAGCTTAATTTACCCCTTGGATCCTGTACCCACAGCCCCCATGCGTGCTTATGGATCCCTATCCCAGTGTTGGTGACTTTTGGTCCCTCGCGGGAGAAACNAAAGGGAAAGCAGCATGGGGGTGGGGCAAATGACATGCTTTATGCAAATCACACCTGAAGCCTCGNCCCTATCTATAAATATCCANTTTAATATGGATGGGATGTCATCAAGCCCTGATTTACAATGCCCAAAATATGTANGTCTCCTGGACAATACGGAAGAGTCGGCAACCCTGGTCTATGCCATCTATATTGCAGGCGTTAGGTATGCTGAAAGTTAAATCCGCCCGGTATAATATAATGTTGACCGTATACTTGAAAATCTGATGTAGTGGCTTGTGTAAAGTCCTTAGTGTACAGAGGTATGAATACAGTCCAGTATACTTGAAGTGTACAGTGGTGCTGCTCATCATTATATCTATTTGGTTCTTTTATTCTTATTTATAACAGAATAAAATACTAATGTTTTTGTCTGCTCTCCTACAGGGCCGTCCCATAACTCCAGTGTACACCATGGCTCCAAATGTCCAAAGGATTCCTGCTGCTGGGATTTACGGTGCAAGTTATGTTCCCATCGCAGCCCCCACCACAGCCACATTAGCCACACTACAGAAGAACGCAGCCGCGGCAGCAGCAATGTACGGGGGATATGCTGGCTATATACCTCAAGCTTTTCCTGCTGCCACCATCCAAGTTCCATTACATGACATCTACCAAACATACTAAGACTGTCATCTCCAGAGGGGAACTCTGCAGTTCCAGGAACTCTTTAATATTTATGAAGAAAGAACCTAAAATATATTCTTAGAAGAATATTTTATATATGTGAATTTTTTTTTCCCACCAAAAGGCTGTTTTTAAGATATATACATTTGTTCATACATTTCTTCTTGGATTTTTATGCTTCAACTCTGTAGGTTTATATTATGTGGTTTGGTTGCTTAGGTTTTTAACAATATATAAATAGGTAACATATCTGGTATAAAGTTTTTATTTTATTGTTTTTTATATATATATATATATAAATAAAACTAGAAGTGCACATTCTTTTACAGAATACGCTATATATATTATTAGTGTACTCTGTAGTGCACTAGTGATAATGGAAATGTATATGTATGTATATGAAGAACATACATGAGCAGCTAAGAGTAAATATTTAAGAAATATATGTAGAGTATATACGTTTTGGATGGTACCTTATTTATATAGCTATACTGGAACCTGGGAACAACTAGGAAAATGCTTCTTCCTTTGTCTCCCCACATTATAAGTGAAAGAGGAGGTCACTAGTGCCAATAAGATCAGTGTGAGGTTGGTGGTACCCTCAGACAGCTGTGACGGGTTGGTTATATGAAGTATTTCGCCTCAATAGCGTCTTCTACCACAAAGCACATCTTCCTCCATAGCTTTTCGCTGCAGGTGAGAGGATCCTGCTTATTCAGTGATATACATCATTGGTGGAGTAATGCTGGAGAAGGCAGTTATGTATTTTTCTGATATTAAATATGCATTAGTAGTTATATATGATTAGGGGCTCACCAGANTCTGATGGTGCATAGTGGCAGACATAGCAACAACTGCTAAAGCAATACAACTTGCCCGATGGAAGGAAGTAACTACGTGACAACCTAAGATTTGCTTTGTTTGAGCAAAGTTATTGTTGTATACCTTTATGTGAAAGAGGTATATAGAGGATATGAATGGTTGATCTCAATTTTTATATGTATCAGGAACTGTATATATTACAATAACTTTATTTTTGTAACAACCGTGAAAAGAATTCCTTGTGGCTTATGACACGTGGTGGTAGACNCACTGACACCTCCATTGTCTCCTCTCCGGATGCATTTCTGTGTCATCCACAAGACCTAGATTGCAGCAACTGTTCTGCTGCATGAAGATGCATGGTCCTATGTGGTCCATTGTGGCCATGAACAGAACCCTGATGACCATATATAACCCGAGTCGAGTTGGTAGAACTTTGATGTTCAGTAGAATCTTTTACTGAAGTTCTTATTCCTTGCATAAGGCCCATTTAAAGTTCAAGGTGTGAAACTACTGGAAGTAGATGAGGTGCTCCTGGCACTTGGTGATGAGCTTTGGAAATCATTCAAATTGTGCCTATTTATATTGTTCCTTAATATGTGCGCATACTAATAGAGAAGTGCCTGGTTTGTATTAGCAGTTTCTGTATAATGGCATATACTTTATAACAACACATACATATTTATCAAGATTCACTATGCAGAATACAACTCAGGGGGTTCCTCAGACATAACTCTCCGGCCAGCCATACCAGTTATGGCAAATGAGGTATAGCATGCACCCAGCCAGAGGGGTAAATACGCGNTTAGGTTATAAACTGTTTAGCTGCTCCGCTGCCAGCAGCTATGTCCTGGGAAGTCTAGAAACTGGATTATTTAGTCACTTTTGTTTTTTATATCATGTTTGTTAAATTGCTTACTGTGGGTGTTGGGTGGACTTATATGTAACTATGACCTTTNGTCTGCCGGAAGAGTGACACCGGCAACTGATTACTGAGCAGTGCGCTGTGTCCTTCTTCTGGTTGTAAGGTGTAAGGTTTGTGTACAGATGTGTTTCTTTTGTAGTTTTATTTCAGTTATCAATGCATTTGCCAGTCTTTTACCATAGTAAGATTGTTATGTTAAGTCAGTGTATTGTTGCAGTGTTTTTGTTTTATTAGTCTTTTGATGGCCTGTTTAAAGGCTTTAGAACAATATTTAAGATGTTTAACATTTTGAGTGAATGCAGCATCTAAACCTACGTGTTTCCTAGTAGTAACACATCATGCTGTGCCATAATGCTGTGTTGAAGCCACAGATAGAATTGCTTAGACATATCCTTTTGTACGTTTATTTATTTTCCTCCACAAGTAGCTTTGTGCTGAATGTTTGNGCTTTGGGAGCGCACGGCCACACATGTAACCTTTACCTGAAGCTGGGTACACATTAGATGCTTTTCATTACACGTATTGTTCCAGTGACACAAGTGACACACGTGTGTGGAATAATGTTGTGTAAGTGTGTACATCTCAATCCATCGCGTTTAGTTTTTGCACANTACAGAACATGCTTAGTTCAGGTGTCAGCAACAATATGCTCATCGGGACTACTAGTCTTTAAAAGACGTTTAATGTGCACCCAGCTTAAGACAGATTTACCGAACTGCAGAAAAGCAAATAGGGAGATGTTGCCCGCAGCAACCAATCATATTGAAGCTCTAACTTTCGTATTACATACTAGAGAAGTTCAGCTAGAATCCNATTGGTTGCTACGNGCAACATCTCCTTTTTAACTTTTCTGCAGTTTAGAAAATGTAGCCACTAAACTCCTAGGATGATTGTATCAGCAAACANCAGAGGTGTAAGAACTGTGTAGGCAATGTGCAATACAAATCCCTGCTGATCGACACTGGCCATAGAACCAGCGACAGCCTTGTTACTATACATGACATTGGTCTGTTGCACACCTATACTCTTATTTTAGTGAACCAGGAGCAGGACAGCTTTCAACACTGGAGAACACTCGCAGATTCAGCATAAAACTTTTCTATACATAATTCTCTAGAAGCACATATGACCCTAGCTGCCATCTACAGCGGACGCATTTTATTGAGTATTGTATCAGAAGTAATATACATCCAGAATGTTGTCCATTTGGATGCACTGGGGAGTAAGACCTGTGTTTGATATATTGACATATAGGGTGCCATTTTGTGTATCACAATTCCAATATTTTTCATAACATTTTAGATGTGAAATAAGGCTCTTATTATGCCATAATGGTGTGGGTTACTATCACAAACATTCCAGGGAACAGTTTTATGTGGTTTTTATGAAGTTTTAGTCTATGGGTAGATGGGGTTCACCTGTATAACAAGGAAATNATTGTTCTATTTGATGTTACAATTGGCTATTATATAACCATACACCTTAAAAATGGCTTTATGTAAAAGAGAGTAATATTGTATACAATATATGTAAACCATTCCCTGTTTGCTATCATTCTGGATATTCGACATTATATTTGCATTGTTTTTTATTTAGTGTAAGGTAGCGTTCTCTGTTCCATATCCAGGGTAAAAGAGAGTACACTTACTGATAGGAAACTTTCTAAGCATAGGAAATAGTGTTCACCTGATATATACAGTTTATGTGTGATATTCATGTGCTACGTCACTTGGTTTAGACCCGTACTAGGATGGATGAAGCCTGATGACCTTTTTGACATTAAGCCCCCCCNNNAAAAAAAAANAAATTCTGCAACACAGTGGGAGTAATATGCATGAAAATATCGAGCAGGGGGCGGCATTGCATTGAAAAAAGCATCTTCATCTGAGTTGGAATTAGCCAGGGAAGCCATGATCCTGATCCTATTGAATTAAATGTGCTCTATTTTGTCCATTGAGAGGTAAATTTGATGCAGTGTTACTGGCTGTAAACCATTTCATGTACACTACTGGGGTAAGTTTTATTTTTATACGTATATAAACTTGAAGTGTGCGCTTATTTTGCTTAAGAACAAAATGCACACAAAAAAAATGGGGAAATCCTATGTGCCTTATTGTGTTTTCATAAAGTGTTGACTGTTAGGAGCGTTATCTTATTCATTGTCACATACAGGTATTTGTGTTTCTAAACGCCCTTATGTTCAATGTGAGTGTGTTGCTGTATTTGCTCTGTATTTTTAGTGTGTAGAAAAATAAAGCATTCTTTAAACTTGCACAGTATTGTATTGTAAGTCATTTTATAGCAGACATCCAGGCTGGAAGAAGACAGACTCACCATATGCCAAGATGCAAGCACTGCACAAAACCAAAGTGCAGGCCAGGGAA
>JABWIB010006649.1:0-14101 GCA_016617825.1 Platyplectrum ornatum
GGCACATTGTTGTTTGATGTTGTTGATATATTTTTTACTTAGCAAAAGTCAGCTTTTATTGACAGCTACAGATGTGACACTTTGTAACGATTCTAAATTACCGGCATTTGCGGTAAGCATGGCTGGCTCCGCCCCATAAATATTAAGGAAAGTGTTTCAAAAGGCTGCACTGAAGCATAACAATGGTTGTCCTGCCATGATGGTTATCTTCTGCATTTATACACCACCTAGCTGGTACTGTTGGAACTGCAANACCAATAAGGCATCACATCTGTAAATGGTTCTGGGGGATGTGCTACCGCTAAATGCCGCCACGCGCCATTTCGTCCCAGTAGGAACATATGTTATAGGGTGATCCGCTCTCCCCAGAGTCTCAATGCACTGCCTGAAATTCGGAAGACATTGATTATTATGGTAATAAGAAATATGAAAATGTTATATGAATGTTCCATAGGTGAAATTAATGAATATAAATAGTTTCTATATAAAGTAGACTTGATGCACTTGAAGAGGTGGAAAGATGGTGAAAATTCTTATACAGTAATGCATGGATGTGTTTCAGCTTTGTTGAATTTCAGGGGAGGTAAAATTAATATTATTGTTTTCTTATTGCACAATGATAATGAGCATTATTGATACTCTGATACTACTTACAACTAATGAAATTTACCTCCCCTGCAATTCAATATAGTTTTGGCAACTCGCAACTTTACACTCATAAGTTAGTATGTAAGGGGCCAATTCAATTACTAAGGAGCAATGTTTTTCCCCCTTACGCAAACAGCATGGGATTGAATCGGACCCTAAGTCTGGATCC
Organism: Platyplectrum ornatum; assembly: GCA_016617825.1. Taxonomy (NCBI): domain Eukaryota; kingdom Metazoa; phylum Chordata; class Amphibia; order Anura; family Limnodynastidae; genus Platyplectrum; species Platyplectrum ornatum. The sequence goes on from JABWIB010006649.1 coordinate 818, forward strand.
AGTCCATTTACTAAATTGCAGGAACGGAAAATTGGAGATGTTGCCAATAGCAACCAATCAGATTGTTGTTCCTATAGTATACTAGAGAGTGTCAGCTAGAATCTGAATCATTGCTATGTACAATAGCTCCCCTTTTCAGTTCCCGCAGTAATTATAGCCCATTGAGGCATTAAGTTTACAAGCACAGCACTAAGGCAACTCCAAAAGAAATGTAGAGTTGGCAGTATGGACATTTAGAAGTGGTGGCATGAAAACATAGACAATAATAGAAGTCAATGGACATTTATAGATTTTCTATGAAATCAGTGGGAGAAATGCCGGTACAGTATGTCATACCCTTGTATACACCCCCACATCAAGTCCTAATGCATACACATTATATCTGTGGTAGAACAAGCCATACCGAGGAAGGACCAGGCTTTCATATTTTGATATATATGAAATGTACAAGTTTAAAATATTAATTTAAAAAAGCTGCAGCTAGGACAAAATAAATGTGCAAATAAGACTGAACATAATACTATACACTTATTACTTTTGTAACAAAATTAAATAGTAGATTGGATCAGATGCGTCTAAATGATTCAGGTTTTAGTCATTTCATGAGCTGGCTATTTTCGCAGCGGTAATTTATTAATGTGTGGATGGTATAAACCTATTTTATTCAAGCCATATGCCAGGATCTCTGGCAATAAGGATGTTTCATATTCAGCCTATGAATCATACAGTCATCGCTTTAATAGGCTGGTATCTATTTTTGTGTTTAAGTGGCGAAATTACAAGCTCAGTCTATATAACAATACAACAGATGACAAGAGAGCAATTTGTTTTGTGGACAAAATTCACTGCTTTACAATGAAAAATTGGCATTTTTAGAACTATGGACTAAGGTGCTAAAATCAAAACAGTGTCCATTTGTTTTTAGTGTAGAGCACAAAATATGTGCAAGGTAAAGGAACATTTCATTATTATGTTGTATGCTGTTTAGTGTTAACCTAAAAATGGTTTTATGGAAAATAAATGTGCCAAACGAAATAGTTTTGGTAGTTCTCAAGCTTTTTTGAGAATGCATCAATTACCCACTATAGAGTCAGACCAAGTACCACTGTGAATGTTATGTAGATATTTCATATTCAGTTTTCAGTGTCTCCAAGATTTTATAAAATAAAATATAGAGGGTATCTTTTTTAAATATACTCTCTATATGTCATCTGGTATTTTTCTATATGTCATCTGGTACCACCCCTGCTTTAAATAGGGCTTCCATCTCCATACAAGCTTTTTCAGTCACCCCAAGTATCAGTACAGCAATGTCAAGTACAACCAGTGGTACTAGCATTACTAGAGTAGATCACGTACAGTATGTTTTGTCCTATACATCCATTATTGCTCTTAGTAGGTATAGACAATCTGCAGTACTCCAGGTTTAGAGAAAATGCAATTCCTATTAATAGCAATACTGGAATCCTGTTTTTATTTTACATACTATAGACTTTGAGCTCGAATCTGATTGGTCTCTATGGGCAACATCCCCACTTTTCAATCTCCCTGCTTAGTATATGTTTTAAAACAAAAATTACCAGCATGCATCAACAGCATAGATGCCGCTGATATGATATCATAACCCCTGACAGAGTGAGACACACAAGCCCCACCCCGATGCAACAACTCCACCCCAGATCCCGCCTAGACCCCGCCCATTTTCTCACTGCGGCCCTCGGCACCATCATAATTTAACTCAGGGCTCGAAGTGGGGGTGTATACGGGGGTATGCCATACTGGCACTTCTCCCACCAATGTAACTGAAATACTACAAATCTCCATTGACTTCTATTGTATTCAGTGTTTCCATACCGTCACTTCAAAATGTACATACCACCACTTCTAAATTTCCACTTCGACCACTGATTTAACTAAAAAAAACCCACTATCAAGCGGAACAGCAGGAAAGTCACCCAAAAGTGGGATAGTCCCACTGAAATCGGGACTGTTGGGGGGGTAAGTGAAGTGATATGGCAAAGCATGATGAAACTTGTAATGTCACATAAGCCTGTGCATAATGAACCTGATCCAGATTTCAGTGCATAGCGTCTGTTAGCACCCATCTCAGTATGACAGAGTAATGTTTGCTAATTGAAATGCACTCCCCCAGAACTCCTCTTGCAAGGATGACCCATACGAGTTCTGCACCCTGCCTGAAGTCCCAAGCACACAGCCTTGAGCATAAGGGTGTCAAATGGCATTTGATATGTTCAACAAATGTATAGAAATATATGATAGCATTTAAGAAAATAAATGCAAATGTCTGTAAACGTAAAAAGGACCCTTAAAATACAATAATATGTCACAACTATGGGAATTACAGTCACAGTGACAGAGAATCCAGCCGTTGTGTGTACTTCTTTGCACTTAGATCCCTCTATAGTTTCATTTGTGCTATATTTACATTTACTCCTGTGAGCAATGTTTTCCATGACATGCACTAAAATATTTGTTACCTATAGACGTTAAAGTAATTTAATTTTTGCAGCTAATATTAAACAAAAGTCAATGGAAATGTAATGATCCATCTGGTGACTGGGATTTCTTGTCTGTTCACTTTCATTAGCAGAGAACCTTTTTTTTTTTTTTTTCTTTTTAATGGTAGCTAATTGGATAATTAATAAGACGCACTGAATGTAATGTTCTTTTAAATAAAACCCTGGAAATTTTGAGGTTCGAGAAAGCCTAATGTTGCTATTTCTGTGGCTATTCATTTGTTGTCAAGGTAACTGACCTATAGGTACTTAGAGAAGGTGTTTAAAGTTCCATAATGACTTTTTTCAAGACATGCACTGCAGTTACGACAAAAAGAAGCTCTTTATTTTCCCGATTTTACTTCCTACTAAGGTAATGGTCCATTAAGGAAAGCAAATACAGGAGGAATGCTTTCTAAACTTGTAAGAATTGTGGCAGCCTGCACTTTCTCTAAAGCATTAAATGGTCAATAATTTCAATAAGCGGGAGCACAGATTGACAGATGTTCACAGACAGGGCAAGTGGCTCTCTGAATGCTGAGAATTCTGGTGTCTGCCGACATAACTAAAAACATGAATATGAAAATCCTAATGACTACCAGTATCTACCGGTAGTCATTTACAATGCAGAGGTCCCGATATTCAAGAATACAAGATATTAGTAGGACCTATAAAGTGAAATTTTTGTATTTTGTTAAAAGCATTTTGTCATGCACATTTGCAAAATGGGGTCACAACTATATATATATAGATAGATAGTAGCAATTTAAACAGAAGACAGAGTGGGCCTCATAGTGCATAAATGTTTTTCTATTTAATACCACAATTAGAAGTTTACATAGTTAATAATACCATTTAAAAACTTGTATTCAGCATATAATAAATGGAATTAAATGGTATTATTAACTATGTAAACTTTTATGCACTATGAGGCACCATCTGTCTTCTGTTTAAACCTCTACAGTCTAACTTGAATCAACCTACAACAGCTGATTCATACTAAGGAGGAAGACACAGTCTGTTGGTGTTCCAAACCCAGATCTAGTGCTTGTNTAGAACTGAACTCTTGATTATTTATCAAGGTACATGTTTTAGTATCGAAATGTGTTGGTCATCTGGGCATACTTACCACTGTAGGGGTGTGGTCACACCACCTTGTTGTCAATTATTGCCATTTTTATACTTTTTATAATAAATCAAGATAGAACACGATTTTAGTATATTTGTTTATTATACACGGAGGACCGGAGCCCGTGGAGGGGAGACCCGCACAGAGGACGTGGAGATCTATACGATAGGCCTTCATGCAAGTGGCGTCGCTGTAAGTATAAATCAGCGGGAGGGGAATCCCAACCCCGGGATCTGCACCATTGTTTCTTTCTCTCTGAGGTCTGACACTAGGAGATTGTACGGCCAGTGGAGACACTTGCTGTGTGTGGAGGTGGGGGGAGAGAGACGGAGCTGATGACCTGTTACTGTGATGTGCAACAAAACAAGAGGGGATACACGTGAGTTGGCTGATTGCCACCTACAGTTATACAGATATTTCAACGGGCGTCACTATTGCAATTCTCCCTATGTTTTCTTTTGAGTGAGAGCGGTGGAACATCGCTTAGAGACCTATCCACAGAAGGAGCCTGTTTAAAAACTTTATTCACATTTGATTGAGAACTTCCTTTAATTGTGGACTTGTCAGACATGTACATTTAGAATCATTTAATACCTGTGTCCCCCAGCACCCCTTTTTGGTGAACACCACTGTTTGTGTATTTGTATATGTCATATAGGGCACGGTGGTAGGTGCCCAGGTTTCACCCAGGGGCTGCAGGGTATAGCGCTTGCGCTGATTGCTGTTATATATATATGATCTTTGGACATTCTAATAACCGCCCCACTGCAATTAACCTTTGGTGAGCACACAATTGATTTATATACACACACACACAGTATATGTTGATAGATAGATAGATAGATAGATAGATAGATAGATAGATAGATAGATAGATAGATAGATAGATAATGATTTTGTAGGTTATATTTGACTCTGTTAGTAAAAACTGTTTGGTGACTTCTGTCTTATACCCAGGGTCGGTGCGCCCACTAGGCAATTTTAGGTGGTCACCTAAATAAAAAATCCTCAAAGAGAATGTTTTGGTGCAGAGATCATTATTTACAGCCCTTACTGTACTATTTCCATCCCTACCCCTTCCCCTCATGTACTATGTGTACGCACATGTCCCCTCCCTTCCCTGCTATTGGAAATAGTGTACTGTACAGAGATGTGGATTCATTACATGCACACTCTCTCTAGGGTGTCCCAATCATACAAAGTGAGTAATGCTAGTAAGCGGTGTGAAGACAGAGGTTTTAGCGCTGCACCTATTTGATGGTGTTTACAACTGATTACGATGTAGGTGGTATCAGTTAGTAAATGATGGGTTGAAGTTCATAAAGTTGCCTCGAGAAATTCTTTGCTATGTATGCTGAGTATCTGTCCACTTCCACAGTACACACTTTTAAACTTAAAGGAGGGAAGGATAGTACAGAAGACATTGGGATGAGGAAGGAGGGGGTAGAGGGATTAGGAAAGGAGGGGTAGGCCAATATAAAGAAGTTTTTGCGCAGCTCTGAATATTGCAGACCTGGCGGCCACAGCTTGCGGCCGCCAAATACCATGAATCAGGTCCAGATACTGACCAGCGTTACTGTTACACTGTTATTAGACTTGGGCTGGAAAAATCTTCTCTCACCTTTAATACTGATTGCAATGAATTCAATTTGCCTCCCCTGCAATTCAACATGGTTTTGCCCACTCTTGAAAAATCTTTCAATTGGAACAATTTATCTTATAGTGTATGCCCAGCTTTAGTGTTAGAAATCCAAATCTCTCTCTCTTAAGATTGGATTGTAATGCAGAAAAGTCAGACATGAATTGATTCGAATGCTCAGAAAATATTAAATGTGTTAATCTATCTCAAATTTAGGATACAACAAACGCAAAATGAAACGCTAGATAAGTACTTGCAAATGTCACATTGAAAATCATTTATTCTCATTTGACTGCTAGTCTGCAGTTATCCAGACTGATAACAAAAAAATAGCCTTCATGAAGGACAAGTGACAATTTTACAGTTTCTGGTTCAGCACATCCCTAATCTTTTGTTGGTTTCCTGATTGACTATAGGCAGTGACAGAAGGAGGATGATGAATAAGCCTACACTGAATCCGAACAATGAGACTTTTAAAGGTTGTGATTGTTTCATTAATTACAACTATTTTATGAGTTTNAATTAGAGATAAACCTTTTGAATTCCTTTGTATTTGGTTGTTTCGTGGGTTTCACTGCAGTTTCTATAAATAAGAACAGGAACATCATAATGGAGATGTCTAAGAAACTCTTTCTCAGTTTAAAACAGGAGTCAAAATGAAAAATGTAAAAAGTGGTCATATGGACATTTAGAAATGGTGGCGAAATGGAAATAGAAAATAAAAGAATTATGATTTATCATTTGTAATTAAATTAGTGGGAGATGCTCTACAATAAGTACACTTTAAGACCGTCCATAGGGTTTACATATCTCAGGCCTAACGTCGGCACATGACGCGGAAGAAGACAGGACGGTGCCCCAAATGTCATGCCTCGGGAGCTACTCTGTTTCATAATCTGTAGGAATGTGGGAGAATTAGAATCTTTTGGGGAAAGGTTTTCAATTTTATTAATAGTTTGCTTGGTCTACATCTACCTTGCGATCTTCCCGCCTTATTGTGGGCTAATTTTGATTCTACCGTTGATGGGGTAACCCACGCTATCTCGCTTCTCACTGTTATTGTCACTGTTGCCTGGAAGCATTGGATCCAACCCTCTCCCCCCTCCCTTGGTTCTGTTCCCTTTTGTTGGATACTTTGTATATGTAACGGAGAGCTTTACTGCCCGATATTGATAAGGGGATCCCTCGCTTCTATAAGAAGTGGGGTCTCTTTATCAACTACCTACCTCTTACGCTACGTGTACATATTTTAAAATGATTTAAGTCTACTACGTGGTTCGTACTTCGTTTCCCTCATGGACTGCTCTCCTCCCTCATTTTGTGCGGACTCTTAGCCCATCCTGGGTTTCCTCCTCCCTATTCTTTATAGCCCATTTCTAAACCCTATGCTCCCAGCCCCACCCTCTCGCTGTATTTCAGACTGCTGTTCTATCCCTCACTTTTTAGCCAGCATGCTCTTTTTCCTTCTTCTTTTTCCTCTTTCCTTCTTTCCTGTCCCTCTATATCGCTGTATCTCACCTTGTTTGGTTTGATTGACCTTGTCTTTGTACATGTTTGTACATGTTATGCCTTTATCAATATTTTTTACTATTGTTATTTACTATTTTTGTGAACTGGCTGGTTATGTCCTATCACCTGTATGTTTGTTTTTCATTTTGAAATACAAATAAACAGTTAAAAAAAAATTGTGGAGAGAAGGGACAACATGGTATTCCCTTACATCCTCTCTCCCCTTCCCCCAACACACACTTTGTTGAGCCTTTAGAAGAAAAAACTATTACATATTAACATATGTAACTGTGACTGATAATCACTTCACATTCTGGAATTTTTTAGAATTGTTGTATGCTCATGATTTCAGTTGAGTCTATTCAATCTCTACATTTTAATCTGAAAACCTGATCTAGACTGTGGATCTGCCCTATAAATGAGCCACAGATATAATATGCTTTTCTAAACGTTTTTGTAGACAAAAGTAGGGGTGTATGCAGTGGTATGCCATAACATCACTTCTCCCACTGATTTAACAGAATATTGTAAATCTCAATTTACTTTATATTTTATATTTCCATACCACCACTTCTAAATGTCCATACCATCACTCATAAAATGTCATGGAAACAACTAGTGTAGTCTTTTTTACAGTCAGTGATGTAAGATTTGTAAAGCAAAAAAACAAAACGCTGTAAATTTAAATGTGTAACCATAGAAGTAGGAAACAGCGCTTCATAGTGAGAGTAGTGGGAAAATATAGGATTCACTATTACTTTTAAAAAGTTGTTGAAAATGTGACTGTGTTAACATAATCCAATTGACTTTCGACTCCAAGAGCAATATGTGTGGCCTGTTTTTTGTAACTTTAAATTCTTTACATTTATATAACTTCTGAGTTTAACAAATGTTGTGATCAGCTGAACAACATTTAATAAGCTTCTAAAAGAAAACAAAATTTTCATTATTAGAGCATGGCAAAAAAAAAGTTGTTTTGTAAATGCTTTTTGGTTTTTGTAAAAGTTTTTGTTTCTTAAATGGTAAAATGATTTTGTAGCATTTTTGAATATGTTGCCTATATTTGTCCGTTCTTTATCTGTTATCAGATGTGCTGATTCCATATTGTTCAATACTGTTTATACAATTATATGCCTGAAAATAATGGAAGATAGTAACAATATATAAGTGTTTCTAATCAAATCCTGCATCATAATTATGGGCCAGTGAGTACTGTCAGTAGTAAGTTGTACCTATTCCGTTCCAAGGAGATGCATTTCACAATTTGAAACTTGTAATATATGAATATATCTAATCAACAGCTAAATTTCGGTCAACATATGCTTATTTCAGCAACGTACCCATTTATTACAGTCAATACCCTTCTTCTCAACCCAGGATTGGTCTTGGTATGATAAATGCACAGGGCCTACACGTATTAGCTCTATAGATACCACAGTTATCCGAGTAGAGGGTGGAGCAATCAAAGAAACCATAACTGATTTAATGAGCCATCCGGAAGGGGGAAGAGGCCGGGCTGGGGGACCCAAGGCCCTTGCCGGCCGGATCCCCGTCCTGCCAGTTCTGTTCCAAGAAGATGCATAATCTACAGCTATATTTCGGCACATATGCTTATTTCAGTAACATACCCATTTATTACTTTATAGTGTTTCTAAAATACTGAAATGGTTCAGAATTACCATGTTGCTGCAAATCATTAGTGCAGCCTTTAGATACATTTAGCAAAATCTGCATGTGGCGGAGCCAGCTATGCATGCCGGGACATGGCAGTATTTTATAAACATTATAAAGCGTCACATCTGTATACAGTTCTAATCAGGAGTTTAGCTGCTGGTCCACTCCTAATGCTCAGTGGGGCATGAATAACTGATACTGTATGCTGGAGGGTTAAGGCAACTGTGTACAGCATCACCACCTAGCGGTTACTGTTGGAACTGCAGCATGATGTGAAAGTTGCATTAGTATTTACTAATTACATTAAAATCTGGGGTTATATATATTAAATATATTAAAGTAAAAGATACACATTTTGCCCTTGTAGTTGTTTTATTTCTATGTGGATTTGTGGCAAGTCACTACATATTGATAACATCACATCTATTCATTTCAAGGGGCACATTGTGGTAAAAATTAACAATTATTGCCTTCCTCCCTATAATTATTAAACCACACATTTCTCGTTGTATTTATTTTATCTTCTGTCAGCATGTGGGAACTAACCTTCATGTTATTCCTGAATTGCTAACAATGAATTCTAAGGTTTGTATTTGGGAACTTGCTCTGCATCCTATTCACAGTCTCTTCCGAGAGGATGAAAAGTGTTCCAACTGCCAAGTTAGATGAAATTTCACTGAGTCAAATGTAAAATAGGGAATAGAAGCGTGACATTTACAGGACAGAAACCCATAAATCATAACTGCTCTGACAGAAGAAAGGAAAGTGAGAAAAATGCAGGTACTATTGCAGGGCATTTAAAGGACAATGCTCTATTTAGAAAAGTAAACAGTGTATCTGATGGCACTAATCTACGGCCTGCGCTGCAATGTCTGCTATTGCACTTCTTCCTTCCAGTGTAGCCCGCTTGATTAATGACTTAGTAAAACCTATTACAGCAAACTAAAAGACAATTTCATTTGCATTACAGCAAAGTTTTTGGTTGTAGGCATCATCGCTGTGACCAAACAGGACAGATCATTGCTTTGATTGTCTCATCTGAAAACAAAATCTGACATTGGTTTAAATATCATGCGGAGAATGTGAAGTCATACAGAATAACTAATTAGAGAGGGCAAAAGGAATACAATGGAAAGTATCAAGAAGGGAATATGTTTAAACCACTTGCTACTGTAGTTCTAAGAGGCAATACACAGTGCATAAAAATTTTTTTTACATTACTTAAAGAAATTTAAAGAGAAATAAAACTGAATGACAAGGGCAAATACATGACCAAGTGGATCTCAGGCACACCAGTCAGAATTGAATTGAGGTTATCTGTGCAGCACATTCAGGAGGTTGGGGTGGGTTAGAAGTGTATAGTAATGTGAGCTCACCGAATGTCCTCATCTCATTTCCCTCCCTCTTGGTTGGTGGCATATTAGCTTAAAATGTCTTCTTCCTTTTAGGATGGTACATGGGTTGGCAGTAGCAGTGGCATCAGCATTCTGTTTGGTTCAGGGGACTGTTATGTTAAGATGGACATATATCACAGTTGGGTCTGTCTTCTTCGCTATATAGAGGTGTGTAATATGAAGGGGTTGTGTGAACCACTTATGAACATGCTGAGGTCAAGGACTGTTTGTCCTCTAATGGTTTGTTTCTCTGATGCTCCAACTATTGTTAGAACCTAATTGCTGTATCCGACCAGTTAATTGCATATTCTGTGGTCGAGTTATTGTTTCTAGTGTGTGTATCAGTCAAAGAAACCATGTATTCCTGAAGGAAGAACAACCAAAATGTGGAGATTTTGAAAACTTTTTTTTATAAAACATTTTATTACATTTATTACAATACACAAAAACAAACACATATTGGACTGTGCAAAATAAAATACTTCTCTACAAATAGTAACATACACATTTTTTCCATATGCAATAGGTAGAGAGCATGAAATGATACATATAGACTGCATCTTGATGGGATTAGATCCCAGAGAAAATCCCGTTTGTTTAGGTCCACAAGTGCTGAGCACAAAATCTCCTAACTAGTAACATCTGTTTATGTGTGTGCGGCAGATATTAATAATATCCCCCAAATTTTACCATAAGTTACATTTTACCTTAAGTTACAGAAGCAGTGAATCTAAATTTCTTCTAATACCCCTTTTCCACCAGAAAAACAGGTAAATTCCTAGGCTTTTAACCCTGGAATTTACCCAGGTCAAAAAAGGACCCTTATCCCAAGTGTCAACCCAGGTTTTTTTTTTTTTATCAGGTTAACACAATTTCCACTGAATGGAGTAGAGTATTGTAAACTGCCCTTCAGTAGCATAAGTTACAATACTCCATTCATATAGTAGCTCCGACCTATTACACTAGCAACGTGTGCTGGTGCTACTATATGAATGAGTACAGTAGTGTCATCACGACTACGCTGCAATATGAATAGTATACTGCAGCATATACTGAACCGGCATAATATTACTATACTCATTCATACAGTAACGTCAGCACATGTTGCTAGTGTAACATGCTGCGCTTCTATTATGTTTCAAAGGCAAACCTGGGACTCACCTGTTCTACCACAGCGACCCAGGAAAATCCACTACGACCGCTGCTTGGTCTGTCAAATCAAACAGTTTCTCATTGTTGCCTGCATGGCAGTCTGCAGTGTTACTGAAACAGTCTCCAGATAAATAGTTAAGCGCCCACACTAAACAATTACCGGGCTGATCAGCCGAATGCACCATAATTGTATAGTGTGTCCATGGATGACAGTAAAATTGGGATTACAGCTCGGAGGTCTGAGTCGAAGTGGGTAGATGTAAAATGTAATATGTGCTTATGTGTTTGTAGTTAAGCATTTTACTTCTTCCTTTTGCCTCCTGTTCTGAAAAATATGTAGAGATTGCTGCACAATTGAATCCCTCACTGTAGATCATGGCAGGAAAATGTATATATTAATGGATAAGTCCCGTCATGATAAAAATGACAATAAGAAAAGTCACTCTTTGTTTCCCTTGTTAGAATCATTTTATTGATTTTTTTTAACTATATTAAATTCTTTGCTCTATTGATATTTTGAACTACATTAAATGCTTTGTTATTTGTAATTTGTGTATCAGAGCCAGTCGATGCACTAAACATGATTGCAAAAGATTGTGAAGGACAATTTTATGCTTACATTTGGAGGCCTTATATTTACAATCATCTAATATTTAAATTATGCATAGTCGCAGTCTCGCTGTACCTCATAATTAAAATGAAATCTAATATTGAAACGTATTTATTAAAATAGACATGCCTTCTAGACTTTGTAATGAATGTTTAAATTAAAAGTCAATCTAGTTTAACTTTAAAATACAAATCTCGCTAATTTGGTTACTTGCTGTGTAGAAAAAAAGGTCAACTTAGGAAAAAATCCATAATAATCAATTAGTTTATTTTGGTTTTAAAGGACTTTGAGAAGGCTCATTAACAACAAAAACAAAATCCCTGAATGAACAGAAGTTGTATNAATGGCTGTTCCTTCATGAAAGAGAAATACTAAATTCAACTATTGGCTGCCCAATTTTTGCGTTGTACATTGTACATCAAAGTTCAGTTATGTGGTAACAGATATTAACTGATCATGTACCCTTAAAAGAGGTGTTTAAAAATGATGTAAATATTTTTATATTTGATAGGATTGGAAAATACCTGCATTTTTTGACACTGTATGATCATGTATGTTTTTGATGATGGGATGTGAGCATCAAGTACGTTATATACAGACTGCATCCAGACTTCTGAGCCATCGCTGTTTTAAGCGAGAGTTGCGCTAAAGTCTTCATATAGGATTCATGGTTCATAAGTCTGTGCTTGTGTGGGAAGTAGCATCCCCTAGCCCACATATGTGGCTGGAGTTTGAGCATATGTCTTGATTTGGTCATATAAGTATTACAAGACAGAATTTGGTGGACAAGACAATACACAGACTAGACTCTTCATAGACACTACATAGCCTGAACAGGGAGACTTGTATACTGGGTCGGTGCTAGGTCTCTGGGCACCCTAGGTGAGACATAGCACATTCCCCCCAGATATGGTTCACAAGAATGTGATGACGTCATGACGGATTGGAACCCGTCGAGGAATGCGGTTGAGAGGAGGAAGTCCTCTTATTATTAAAATATTGCCACCCGTCCACACTCCCGTTATTGATTTATCTTTTACTAGATCTGATAAGTCTGAAAAACCTGGAATGTGTAACAGATTTCTGGGGGAATCGAGGATAGGCACCAGTAAGCAAGGTAAGACACTGGGTCCCAAGTATAGATACAGGTGATACAGGTGTGGTTAAGGACAACAGCAGAAGATACAGGTACAAAGAGGGGTAGAGGAACAAGGTACAAAGCGAGGTAGAGGAATAAAGGAAACAAGACATATGCAGGTCTCAAGATACATAAAAAAATCAAGAGTTAAAGGTAAGTACTGGAAATACGCACAGTGTCCAGAATACAGAGTGTGGGTTCATAGGGATATAATGTAAATGGGTACAATAAAAAAGAATACAGGTACTTAAGCCAAATAATATGCAGAATGTCAGGTACAGGGTATGGGATAATAGATCACAGACAGACATAAGGCACAGACAGGGCCGGCGCAATGCAGTCCGCGGAGGGATGCATTGCAGACCGGCGCCAGGCTGGATAGGCGCCGGTCCCGCCTGCCTCCGCCCGCCCTGCTTCCCCCTGCCTCTGTTCCGCCCACCCGCCCGCATGTTCTGGCTGGGGGATGTGCGAGCCCACCCGAATTTGCTACATCTGAGTACCGAGCCAAACCGGCTCGGTACTG
>JABWIB010006651.1:4208-15631 GCA_016617825.1 Platyplectrum ornatum
GTCTAGACTGTACCTGTAAGTCTCCCCTCTCCTCAGTCTGCTAAATCCATTCAGCATCACAGCTCCTGTAACTTACTACACAAGTCTGAGCAAATCATCCTTTTACTACAAATTGTACAGTCAGCCTGTAGCTTCCTACTTCCTACTATGTTCATCACCATACTGGTTCATTCATCTATTCCCACATATTTCAAGTGTTATCTATCATATGGGACTTCTGATTATATAAAGGTCTAGTAGTACCTCTTGCTGATAATATTCATATATATTCTNTTGTGACTGCATAGCTTGAATANTACTATTTGAAGTAAACAGTGAATGCTAATTGAATAGTAGTTATGTGTAAGAAAGTGTAATGCAAATAAGCAGCTAACTTAATATTGTTGAACAGTTTATTTTGAAAGTATAATGATTGTATTTATGTCTGAGCTTACTGATTATAATTGTCCTGCATGTGTAAATGTCCCACCTTCCCAAAGTCACTGCCGACCCTCTAAAATAAAATTGTGCATTTAATCCTGGTGGTAGTCTGTCTCTCGCAAGTATCTACCTCTTTCACCTCTCCGAATATTAGAAAAGAAGAACCTGAATAAGATTAACAGGTAATTTACATTTGCATCCTTCGCTGGGTTCTATGCGTGGTCTCACAATTACACAAATATTAAACTGCATGTATGGGAACATGTGATTCCACCACCATTACACTTTTATTAAACTGTATGTAAGGGAATATGTGGTTGATGCACCATTACACTATTATTAAACTGTATGTAAAGAAACATGTGGGGGCTGATCCTGAGTAGCGCATTGTGCATGGTTTGGCACACTATTTTAGCGTTTTTTCCAAATGCGCATGCATGCACAAAGCTAAATCGGCCACTATTGATGCGCACATTAGCGCCTTCGTGCCTTAGAGCCTGCATGTTCTTGGACTCCAAATAATGGGCGTGCCAGTATATTTTAATGAGAATTTGGGGCGTGGCCGATGTGGCGCTTAGAGCTGCGATTAATGGCCATCTGCAACTTATTGCTTGCGGGTGCCTGGGGATGGTGCAACTGGTATATTTGCTGTACTTTGCCGATAGTTCAGCATATTTGAAATAGTTGNAAGGAAGTGTTCCCTGGCCTGTACTTTGTTTTGTGCAGTACTTGCATCTTTGTTGTGTCAACTCGTGTAACAGCTTTTACATTGGACAATGCAGACTTTATTGACAGTAAAAGACTGAAATGATTTACATTATAATTGTATTCAGCTACGAGTTCTGTGGGACTGTATAATAATGTGGCTTATTTTATTTATGTTTGAAATTGTTAGGGAAATGAAAACAGTCCTACAACATCTTAATTTTATGTTTTTATGTTATTTATGTTTATTATGTTTATTAATGAAAAAAATTGAAGAANAAAAACTATAAAATGTCATTTCAAGTGCTGTAAAGGTAACTTTCCAAATAACTTTACCCCAAAATCACTAAAGGTCATTTATTATATATAAGAGGTGCCCAAATAAGCAAAGAAATTAAGTTGATTTAACAAGACTCAAGATGCTAAACTGCTGAGCGTGAATGCTTTTTTGCAGGCAGTTCACAATTCACAAACGCAGCTCTGGATTGCACCTGACTGTGCCCAAACTCTGGATCTGCCNCATGGTTCCTTCACCATTACACTATTATTAAACTGCATGTAAGGGAACATGTGTTTGCTTCAGTAAAATTATGCGCGATAGGACCAGATCCAAAAAGAGTCTTGATCCAGCCATCTTGAGAAATTATAAATGGTGGTGGGTTCTAGTGGGAGAGAAGTACTTTGACACTTGTTGTCTTATTAAAACTTCTTATTTTCTCTCCTTTTAAGGTCAACACTCCCAAGGTTGTGGGAGTGAGTGAACTTGCAGAAAAAGCACTAGCAGAAGCTTGGGTTTAAGGTGACAATGATTATCAAAACATATCTTTAAGGAATTTTAAAAACTATGGACCAAATTCAGACTTAACAGTAAGAACATAGTGGCCAACAGACTTCAGACATTGCTCCCCACGGTCCTCACATATCACCAGATGGGGTTCACCCACCCAAAGTAAATGTGTGGAAAGTCGACAGGAGAAACTGCTCTCTACAATCTTGGAAAATTTTAGATAGCAAATATCCCGATCATTTTGCATATGATGTTATAAATGCTGTTCCGCTAGAGCAGGTGTAGGTAACCTTTGGCTCTCCTGGTGTTGTCAANCTATACAACGCAGCATGCTTTAACTGTAAAGACATAAAATGATACCTGACAAAGCATGATGGGATGTGTAGTTTAACAACACCTGGAGAGTTGCACTCTCCCTGAGCTAGAGGACAAAGTATTTGGAAGAACAAGTAGCAGACAAGTGGTAAGTACTGTACTTTTTGTAACAAGTATGCTAATTACATTTCTGCCACTGAGCTCATCCAGCCATAAATAGACATGTTTCTAAATTAAACAATTTGAGATTCCATATTTCTGTAAAAAAAGAGTTGGAGGCTACTCCAAAGACAAAACCATGACAAAACCATGTTAAACTGCAAGGGAAGGGGAAAACTGTGTAAACAGAGTTAGATTTCAGAGTTAAAGTTTCCTAGTTTAGCACTAATTTATAGATTACTTATAAAACTAGGCATTATTTAAATACTATGTTGTTCAAATGTGAAAAATAATCACAATTATTTTGTACCCCCTCACATAGCCACATGGTTTTACTCAAGTCTACCATCTACCATCCATCGAGTTTTTTCAACCCAGGTTTTTTTATTAAAAAAAGGAGGTAATAGAGCGTTTAACTTCAGATGAACCACAAGCTTCTGTCTGGATGACTAAGACTGTTTTGCCAGGGAAGACTGAGTTTCAGTATGAACGGTGCCGTCCTGGGAATTACTCAAAAATTCCCGGGTCAAAACTGCAGATGTGAATAGGGTAGACAAAGATTTCTCTTACATTTAATGTTAGTGTAAAAAAGAGTTAACCTGCACAAGCCATAAGATTTTTCATTTCTGACTAATTGCAGTTTTAAAGGATCTGTAAGTCTGTAGGTCAGGTCCAGAGACAGGGGAAATGAGGAGGACAGGTGTGATGGACCCTAAACTTCAGTGGGCCCCATCACTACCGCACTACCGTTCATAATGGGCTGGCAGCAGGAGCAGTGTGTTTGTGTTTACCTGCTTCTTTTGCTGGCTCTCTGAGTCACATACACTTGCAAATACATGCTTAGCCACCAGCCACACAAGGCCTTTCTGCAATGGTGATCCTAAATTTGTCAGAGCCCACCGTGGGACATATACCATGTATTTTCCAACTAAGTGCAAGACTCACCTTATTGTCTCCCAAATAGCTTCTCTGAGACCCCACCAACCTCTCAGCTGAGATCCCAGACATGCTTTTAAACAAAAATATAGGTTTGTTGACCGTATTGGCACACAGGAGTATTAATCCAGGCCTGTATGAATTATTAGTTGTGTATTTCGATTTTTAGCCATGAGTTTTTTGTTTTGCACACTTGCTTGGTGACTAATAAAGGCATATGGAGAATGTGCAATATTTATGTAATTCTCTGAGTTTTGTTTCCTTTAACCAGTAATATTGATTACCTAAGAGAAAAGAAAGAGTGGAATGACTCTGATAATCCTAGTAATCCTAATAATCAGATCATTCTAGATGTACATAAATTATTTATTGGTCACCACATTTCTGTCCTAAATAGCATATTTTCTGAGTTATTTTTTATAAATATTTAGTATTCATACATATTAAAAAAGGGTTAAAGGGTTTTTCATGCAACAAAATAATATAACAACAGTAAAATGAAAACATAATCTTTTGGTTTTGTTCTGTATAAATAAAGAATACCTGACCAGTAATGAATCATAAAATGACTATAGGTGGCCATACACTGGACTTAAAATTGTACCAATTTGCAGATTTTTCAAGATCGTACAATTCCGTATTACAGTATATGGCNCCGATGTTGTTAACCAACGATCTGAAATCGTAGGAAACGTCGATTGGTACGATGTTTTTCTTTTTAGGTCTGCTTAATCTTAAATCGTTATCATTGTCAACATATATATCAACGTATAGTGTATGGTATGTTGCAATATTTTCACACGATGTATGATAAGTAATTTGCACATTATGAACATGTTTATCGAANGATCCAGTTATAGTGTATGTTGCTGTACGATCTTTTATCGCAGTTTCAGACTGAAAATTTGGTGGGGGGGACTTAAANTCTCCATTTTCATACGATAGTTAACTAGTGTATGAGCATTTCACTTTTTCTTACAGTGTATGGCCTGCTTAATACATGAATATGTGCTAAGCAGAGATTTCACAGTGATGTCATATTTTACGAGTTACAACTTTTACTGATTCCCATTTATGAAGTGTGAAATGACCACAATGCAGCACAAAACCCATTTAGATGGTAACAGATTCCTTACTTATTCGAGTGCATTGCTCATACAAATTTTTTGCCAAAAACTGTCTTGCTCTTCATAAGCCTCACCCTCTCTGGACCGGAAATATTGGAAGAAATGATTTTTATATGTTCTTCTTTTAATCACTAGTTTCAAAATATCATTATAGCTCTAGTTTTAAAGATATTCTTATTTGCAATAAATTTGTATATATTTTATATGTATTTTTTATTATTAATTGTCTGTGCATATATACAAACCACTGGTTTAGACTAAATATATATATTTATGAAACATAGTTCTAAAAGTATAATGGATTACCTGCCAAAGTGCAGTCTGTGCAATGAGCAGGGTGTCAGGGTGTTCCATTTGATGCACTTGTATAATGATGTGCCCCAGATCAACACAACAGTTTGTCACCCTCACAAAGATAGTGCTAGGTGTTTACATAGTGGGTCACCAAGGAGCATTTACATTGTATTTAGCATNACTGTATGAGTAAAAACCTCAACAGCAGGTATTACTTGCTTTTTAAAAAAGGGACAGAGACCTTTACCTTTTAAAAAATTGTCTAACCCTTTTTAAATATATCCATTGAATCTGCCATCACAACCTCCCCTGTCAGTAAATTCCACTTTTTGACTGCTCTTACTGTTTTGGATCCTAATCTTATAACTGAAGTTGATCCAGACAAAGCAACAGCCAATCTGGTTCAATAGGGAAAGGTTCCTCCTGACTAATATAAGATTTTACTTAGCGGTTGACACCCTAGATAACTTTTTCCTTTTAAAAAATTGTCTAACCCTTTTTAAATTTATCCATTCCCTGTCAGTAAATTCCACTTTTTGACTGCTCTTACTGTAAAGAACCCATTACTCTGCTGGTTGTGAATCTTCNTTGCCTCTAATCTTAGTGGGTGACCACATGTCCTTAGTACAGTACTTGGTATAAAATTAGTCCTGTGATAGTTCTCTGTTCTGACCCCAGATGTATTTGTATATAGTAATTATAGGATCTCTTAAACCCCTCTTTTCTAAAGTAAATATGCCTAAACTTTCTCCTACCACAGTGACCCTATATACCTTATCCGTTTTGTTGCCCTTCTCTGAACCTGCTCCATTTCTATAATGCTTTTTTTATGGAGTTATTCCCAGAACTGTACTCTATTCTAGATGAGGCCTTACTAACGATTTATAGTGACAAAATTACACGCAATTACATGATTGGCCTTGCTTCTGCTGATTGACATTGAGCCCTATTGCGAAGTCTATTGTCTACAAGCTACCCCAAATCCTTCTCCATCAAACACTCCCCTAAGCTTTAATAAATAAATTGCATGCTTGTTTTTGTTACCTTAATCCGTACTTTTACATCTATCTATGCTGAACCTCATCTTTGATATGGCCAACCATTTCTCCAGTTTATTCAAGTCCCTTTGTAGAGAAACTACAGCTCTGTTTTTATTTTAGTGTCATCTGTCAGACTTTGCTCCCTAAGTCATCCTCAATTTATAAATATATTAAAAAGAAGCGGCCCCTGCACAGAATCCTGTGGTACACCACTTGCATTACATTAAGTCGGTAGTACAAATTCAGCTGCACTTGTAATGTTCAGCTCTCATAATTGTGCCTTTCCAAGTCATGTTACTAATTTTATTGAGCATATGGGAAGTTGTTAAATCTATATGAGAAAAACTCTATTTATAATTCCAAGATCCTATGCTTTTAACCACAAAGCGTGTATTGTTTATAGATTGCTTTGTCCTTAGATGCTTCTTCTATATAACTGAGCATATTCATTACATTGTAAATTGATAGTACCAAAGCCTGCTAAAAGCTCAACTTCACACAATGATAATGACCTTTTAAAGAATGATTTGGAGCCAAAAATATACATACGTTTTATAGTTCTGGACCAATTGGGATTATACTCATTTTACATTTGATATTCATTTTTCTTTAGAATGCATGTTTTCCTCTGATTAGATGTGGTCATTAAATACTTCATTTTCTTGAAATGAGGGCGAATGGTAAGAAATGGAAATCCTTAAAGCTCATTGCAAGTAGCAGCTCAGGCAAATGGGAAAGTGAATGGATCCCGGTGCCATTCAGAAAACCAAATTACAGCCAATTACATAGATAGAGTTCATGCTCTAGGCAAATAAAAAAGATTACAATAGCTTGCAACCTTGCAAACTCAAGTTTTCAGAACTTCAAAAACTGTTCTTGCGACATCCATAGTTTTTAAATGCCAGACATAAACTGACTATAAAAGAAAGAATGACAGACTAGAAAAGTTTATGTACATCTATTGTGTAGTATAAGGATAAAACACAGCTGCATCATCAATATTAAATGAATTGTTCTTTCTTTAATATTTATCATATACGTAGAAGTACAAATAAAGTACACATTACGGCATGCTAAGCAGGATTTTTTAAGCAGTATAAATGATCTAATTAATAATTTTTCCTGTATTCTTCAACTATGTTTAGAGCATCTCAATTTGTGAAATTGATGCTTATATTGTTACAAAGTTTTTTTTTTTTTTAATAAACTCTTGACAATATACTTCCAGAACTCGAGTGAGTGCACTGGAGAGTGTGTATCTGACCACACAAAGTAGTGAGTATGTGCATAGCTTTCTTAAAAAGAGGAACAACATGACGACATGGCAATATAGCTGGCAAACCATGGTAAGTATGCTGGCATATATTACACCAGTGGTGGCCAAACCTCTCTTAGTGATTTACCAACAATCCATGTTTTCCCGGTCTTCTTGTTGGAGCACAGGTGTGTTAATAACTAACTGACATTTTTGGAAAGATCCACAGTTGGTAGTAATTATGTCACCTGTGATTCTGTGAGGAGACCTGGAAAACATGGACCATTGGTAGATCACAATGACAGGTTTGGCCATTACTGCGTTACACACTTGGTGAGAACCCAACCAACAAACATGAACACCAAAGATATGATTGGTCTTATCTCCATTACATAGCTTGATATTGATACTTAGGAGGTATCTGCTCAGACCTTGGTGGTCCAGCGTAACTTAACATGTCTGGTCATCTCATGCCCTTAATTTGTGGTCTCCTGCTATCTGTGGATCACCTTCTTTGTAGCTTGTTTCTATTTTCTGGTTGGAATTCTCCTTCCTCTTCAGTTGGTCACCCTTGGACGCTCCTCTTTTTCTAGTCACTCTCTCTGTCTGTAACTGAGCAATCAAGAGATGCATCTTGAACTGTGGCCATTCTTCAGCTGCGGATTGCTCCAGATAACTGAACCAGTACATTTATAAAGTTTTTATGCATAATACTGAAAAGGCACTTATTCTATAATAAGCATAATAAATAGCTACAACATATGCAATAGCATAGAAATATGTTATAAAACATGAATTTATCTATAGCAGTGTAAATTGTTATTTTAAATGGGCACAACAGTGTACATCTGTCAGAAGAAGGAAAAAAGATTTGCTTTTTCACATAATTCACAATCTGCATAACTTTATGTTCAATGTGTAAATTGGAAATGAATTAGAAAATTTTAACTTTTAACTGAACAAGATTTTTCCAAGGAGTACACTTGCACATGCAATCATGGTTGGACGCTGCAAATGGACAGTGCCTGGAGCACTGGAGCGATTACGGAGCTGATCCTGAGTCGCGCATTCCACCTGAATGTGGGCGCAGTGTGTGGATTTTTTTGCGTTTATTCGCACTGCGCATGCGCACAGAACTCTGAAACGCACGCTAATCGGGCGCACATTAGCGTCTCCAGGGCCCTGCGCCTCAGATTTTGGAAGTGCGATTTATGGGGGTGCCAGCATATTATAATGAGATTTCGGGGCGTGCCTGTTGTTGCGTCTCGCTTTAACCAAACAGGTAATTTATTATATTTATGTTCACCAAATAAACAAATACATGACATTCATTTAACATTGTTCCCTCAGTTTTGTTACAAATCCCAAAAAAAAAAAAATCCAACAAGACGCAAGACGGTAAAACTACACGCAAGACGCTAAGCTGCTCCCAGGCGCGCAATGCGCATTATTAGCGCTCTATTCAGAGTTGCGTTTTTTAGCCAAAAAAACGCAGCTTTGGATTAGACGCAATGTGCAGGGATGCAACGCATGCGCTAGCGCAGCGCCGCAACTCAGGATCAGCTCCTACATTTGTGTCTGTGAGTCACAGAGGATCGGGAGAGTCACAGGATCAAGAGAGGATTCAGCGGTCATCACCATTCAGAAGCTGGAGCGCGCCAAAGAGGACGTTAGGAGGAGAAAATTTGATCAATAAACACACACACACACACACACACACACATATATATATATATATATATATATATATATATATATATATACATATATATAAAACTGCTAACAGCAATTGAAACGGTGGCCATTGTACATACAATATTTCACTTTTGGAGTTTTGGAGAAATGTTTTATGGCTCCCAAGTTTTTGGATGGTAAAGTGCAGTTATCCAAATTTCTGTACTGGCAAAAATAATGTAACTGAGAATGGTATAGTCAGTGCTAGCCTTAAAAAACTTTCACGTATACTCATCTTCCTGTCCTTCCACATCTGATCTCTATAGCAGTACTGTGGGGACATACCATTTCAGGGCTGTTATAGTGACTACCTATGGGTAGTCCATGACTAACCTCCTCTAACAAACACATGTATTAATATATAACCTCCAAATGTTGAAGGAAATGTATACTGTATATGTTTTCAGTAAAGGCTGGACTAAGGTTGGTGGGGCCCCTGAGCAACTAAACTATGGGGGCACCTGCCTTACATTAACAAACAGTAAACACATGTATTAAACAAGATTTATATGAGTCTGGCATCCAAAGTAATAAAAGGGGGATATTCAAGGTAAGTGCTTGGTCTCTCGGCACTCTAGGCAAGATTCTCTCTCTGCTTCTGCTCACCTCAGCATCCCCTTTAGTCTCAATGCTATTTAAAATCTTTAATCCTCAAAATAAATATTGACATTATAGTATGCAAGCAATCAAATATAAGTTAATGCTCCCCCTCCTGTGAAATATGCAAATAGGCCCATTTACTGGGCAGTTATTTAACCCTATATGCATAAATCTGTAACTGACCATTGATGAATTCCCTGCAATGCTGAAACTTTTTCTTTCATCTTTGTAGTTATTTTTTTAATAGTGTATCAATCTATTGTATCTGACACTAAAAAGAAAAAAGTATATGAACTTTCTCAGTACAGTCTAAATGAATACAAATGTATTTATTTAAATTGAAATTTATATCAGATATGTGTATAAATAGCAACTTTTTATGAATTCATTAATTAAATAACTTGTAAAAAATATAGTAATTAAGCATTAACTAAATAAAATGGAAAAATAAAGGTTAAACTCTAATAAATTTGAAACATAAATAAGCTTTGTAGCTAAATTTCTAAGAACAAGAGTACAAATCTTATAACCCCCCTCCTCATTATGTCCATATCCATCCATTTATTATTTCCACAGGGAAATCCTGTAGAGACATTTCAATCCAAGACATTGCGTCTGTCATCCCCTTTGTCTCAGTGTCACTGGATCAAGAATTAGAAACCTTAATTGTCTAGAATTATAGTCTGTAGAGAAAGCATGTCTTTCAGCAAGGGACTCTATATTACCTTTCACCATGGTATATTTCTGTTCATTAAACAGCATTTGAAATCTCCTTGTACGTTGTCCTATATAACATATTCCACAAGGACATTTTAAAGCATTGACTACATGATCTGTGTCACAGGGATATGTCCACATAATTGCACAGTTAAAGCAACATTATACAGTTCCAAGATCTTATAGAGGGAGACATAGAGAGCCCAAAGACCNCAGTTACAGTTAGTATGGGGGGGCAAATGCAGATGAACATCTTTTGCATTTAGAAAAATAAAAGTTTATTTAAAAATTGTAGATTACAGTGGAACTTCATGCATTATACATATTTCAATGTTAATAAACTCCAACTTAATATGATAGTTCATATTCTAAAATTGTCAATTTTGAAAGACTTTAATAGTAAAAATAGCTCTCACCAGGGTATCCATCAGAAATGTTGTCTGCAATACACCTTTTATGTGAGGTCACATGGTGTTACCTCACATAGATGCAAAGCATGGAGGACCCATTGATATATATTGATATTTAGAGTTTACTGTATATACGTTTTTTTGTGGTGTACGTTTATGTGTTTCTATACTATTCATGCACACCATAATTCATCCACAAACGTGCAACTATTTAGTTTGCCATTGAAGAAACAGAATGAATACAGATGATAAGTATAAATATACTAAGTCCACATTCACATTCCATTAAACTGCCACATAACTGTACTGTACTTGGATATCTACACAAATATGCTTAATATGTATCTACTTCCAGTTAAAAGCTACTTCCAGTCACTTTTAATTACTAAAAAATACTAATAATTGTAATGAAGAATAATGTTTGTGTTTTATATTTAAATAAATTAATACTATGTTTATTAACAACATGGCCAAACTAGAGTAGTAGTAATAATAATAATAATAAAATCCTTGATGCATGTATTTATACCATAAGTATTTATAAATTTAAAAGCATTTAAGCCTTTTGTTTACAGCTTTCATGTATATATCTGTAGCAAACTCTGTTGGCTGGGAAGAACTGAAATTATATCTTGATGAAATATTGTATATACATATAGTTGGGTTTCCAAAACTCATATTCTGACATGCAAATAGCTTACATGTACATCACAAATACTGAACATGTGAGGCATATAAATCATATTAAAAGCTCTATTTACTGAAAATAAGCATTATCACGTGAAAATTAAATTTGTGGTTGGGCAAGGTGGAGTCAGGGCAGGGTTTGATGGTGCTAGGTGGAGTCAGGGCAGGACGGATGGAGCTAGGTGGAGTCAGGGCAGTGTTTGGGGGGCTAGGTGGAGTCAGGGCAGTGTTTGATGG
>JABWIB010006652.1:5609-19118 GCA_016617825.1 Platyplectrum ornatum
TATATATATTGGACTTTCCTTTAAACTTACAATACACAGTATTGCTAGCTCTGGCTACTCTAGATCTACTCTAGTAATTTGCAGTCATTAAACTAGCAAATTCTTTGTCAGAAACCTATCAATCACTACTCTCTTTTAAATACCTAAAACTGTGTAATTAACCTACTTCATAAATGTTATTTTCACTTCACAGATTTATTGTGAACCTTTATGTTTTCAATGAAAACCCGAACCTATAATTCCATCTGTTATCATTCATTTTGCATATTGTAAGTCATAACATCTGCTAGAGCCATATACAGAATTAGCATTTTTAAGTTCACACTTATAAAATGTATTATGGTGATAAAACAAGATTAATGTTTACACTATAACAGAAACACTTAGGCCTAGATTTANTAAACTGNNGAAATACACTTCTTACTCCANTTATTCTCTTCTGATTCTCAATAACAGTNACATTTGCTGAAAATGCATCTCCTTCTTATATCCCTGTTTAAATGTTTTATTTTGTTTTATTTTATNTTTATGTATGTTTTACTATAAGATTATGCATTTTATATTGTGTGTTTAATGTGTTTCATTCTTATCATTTATAGGACTCTACAGGGTATATTTACTAAGCAGGGTGATTGAAAAGTGGGGATGTTGCCCATAGCAACCAATCAGATTCAAGCTCTCAGTTTTATTTTACACAATGCAGAATGTGAACTCAAATCTGATCCCCACTTTTGAATCTCACTGTAATCTCACCACTTAGTAAATGTAGGTCTACATGTGCCATGGACATACAAAGAGTACATCGCAACCAAACTCAGACATCATTGAGTTGNTGACAGTAACTGAGTGGTCATTCTCTATACTGGAGATGAAGGAGTTAAGGCAGGAAAAATGAACCACAATCACGAGGATTAAGAGAGGCAAGTACAGTAAGGTGGTCATTACTGTCATTTTAATTCTTGCCGACAGGTGAAATTAGTTTTTGTTCTTTTCCATTTAGTGAATTCATTGAATAGGGCCACTTGTGATAATAATTTACCAATCCATGTGACATGTCAGGAAATGTTTTGCCTACAGAGACAGCAATTACACTAAAGACGTGGATCAGGCTATCATTTTCTGGATTTATACCTCATTACTCTCCATGTGAGCAGCGGATGTAACAGATCACAGCGAGCGTCCAGTCCTGCTGACAGTTTACCCGTGTTTCATTCTTTACACAATTCAGGAAGATATCCCTCGAATGGCTGCTGTTTACATCAGTAGACAGGGTCATGATTCTACTCCTGGTTACGCTGTCCTGGACTTAAACGCCCATATATGTGACAATTACCCGCCTAACCTGTCCCTAGGAGCTTCTGTTTTGACTATTACTGGTTTATATTAGTGGCTCTTGTGGATCGTCTTACTGTTTATTCCCTCATTTGTTCATCTGTGACCCGTATTATACAATAATGACCGATAATTATTGTCTAAGTCCAATTTTATATAAAAATGAAGGTTCAGAAANTGAGGTTGGAAAACTAGTAATGTAATATTTTTTGTCACAGAAACCCCAACCCTGGGAAACACCCAACACAGCACAAGTCAATCCACATGAAATTATTATAAGAGACTCAATAATACACCACAAAACAAAATTATCATGTGGGCCCCTCCGAAGTTCTATAAGATCTGGATTNGAAGGTTAAATTCTACTTATTATGCTGGTATTGTACAGGGTGGCAATGGCATGCCCCTGGACTTACTAAAAGGAAGGGCCCTCTATACATTGTATTAACCCCTTCCTCCCCCCTTTTCTCATTTCCTTGTTACACTTCATACTTTTGATATATTGATATATTTTGATATATATTGTTTAACTAAAACATGAATACCTCAGTTTACTGAACAGAACCTGCTTTTCAGTATGTACAGTAGACAAACCCCAATATTATGTATATCCCCAGATTGTCTCTCCAGGTGCACANAAATACCACTATCTACCACTTTTGTTGTATATCTATCACTTTTGTTGTATAAGTTTGTTTTCCTCTCTGTACATAGTTTTTTATTTTTTTTTAGTCTTGTTAAATAACTACTTAATCTGAAAAAATCTACATTAAAAAAATATCAGCTATCCAACTGGAATGGATTTTGTGTACACAGTCAAAGGGGTATATTTACTAAGCGGTGAGATTGCAGTGAGATAGAAAAGTGGGNATGTTGCCCATANCAACCAATCAGATTTGAGTTCACATTCTCCAGTATGTAAAATAAAACTGAGAGCTTGAATCTGATTGGTTGCTATGGGCAACNTCNCCACTTTCCAATCTCACTGCAATCTCACCGCTTAGTAAATATCCACCAAAGAGTACAATCTGAAAACAAGCTATGAAATTAAAATATGTGGGCGATAAAGAGCCAGGTGTGCATATAAAATAAGCATCATCTATCAAAGGACTGGTCATTGTACAGCGATATGCTAAACCTCATTAAGTCCATCAGTTACTGGAAGCAAGAGCTAATCAGCNAGAACTAACACTTAGCATCCACTCCTTTGTGGGAAAGCATAATGACAGTACATAAATAAAGTTAAATAAAAAAGGTACAAGGGCATCTTTCAAAGAAGCGATGTGTGCAAGCTCGGGATTAAATTGCAGGTCAGTGTCATGCATATGCACATAGTTAATCACACTGTCCATTGTCTCAGTGAGGCATCCCANAATGCACTGTGTATATATAGCGCAGATGATCCATAATATGACAAACAGGGAAAAGTCTCTGCCCATCCATAATGCAAAAAATAACAGATTTATATTTAAACCAGGTGAATTGTACTATTAACTTATACACATATGAAACAAATAATGAAATATATACATATTTGCACACTTCAGATATGTAAAATAAATGTCAAAGAAAAATAATCANTCTTTATTGCAAAGGTGCCAGTGGTCTGATGCTGGCCATACACCAATAAGCTGTATCGCTCCAATACATCACATATGTTAAATGCACTTGCGATGTAAATTAAATCGGCAACGATTTAGACGAATCTTGCCTGCAGCAATATTCGCCTATGCGATATGTGACNGCGGGAGCNTGCATCGCATAATCGCACCTTCTATNGGNCTGGTGTATGGCCAGCATTACACTCTGGTATATCTACATATCNCTGGCAATGTCTTGGATAAGCCAGCAATATACCAGCTGAACACATTCATTAATACCTTTAGTGTATACAAAGGCTTTCTGCATGCAATCTGTGTAAGTAAGCCCTCCTTGGCATGGAGGGGTTAATGACATCTGTCTTCTTTTTGGGACATACTGTAGCCTGCCAGCTCTCATTTAACAAAGCAGAAGGAGCCATTCATCTGAACAAAAAGAGAGGTTTACAGACGTGCCCATGCCCTCAAAGCATGCTTTTTATTACACTGCTGGAGCTAAGGGACTCATTAAAAATAATATAATAGTAAGAAAAACTGTAAGCAGAGGCATGTTAAATTAGCTCGCTCTTTCATATACAGTAGCTTGCCAGCTCAGCCTCCAGCGTGGCGTTCTTCTGTTGGTGCATACATAGAATATAACACACAACACATCAAACAGTCCTATATAGTGTCTTGAAGACTGCCTACAAATATAGTACACTGTTATCTACTGTAGATCATGCTTTAGCATGTAAAATCACCTTAATGTTTAATTATCTATGTGCACCCTATATCACTGTATCCATAAAATTCAATATTATATCACTTGTTTATCTGCCCTTTTCAGTGGGACACTAAGCTTGATTAATAAATAATAAATAAAGCAATAAAGCATCTGGCCTTATTATCATAAATTATAATCAGGAGGTGGGGGGAAATCATGACATCTAAAGCAGCCACGTGTCGCTCTAAGGTACATAAGATTGTGTAAGCATACCAGTACAGAACACTGCTCCCCACTGGAGCAGCATGCATTACCCCTTTGGCTGTACAACTGAAAATGCTGAAGATTTGTGGGCAGGTTTAGTAATAAAATAATCAAAATAAACTACTGCAAAACCCTACAGTAGGCTACATCCACTCAGCTCAACCTAAGGGATAACTGTATCCTGGAACAACAAACCTTGCCAAGATAAATACAATATTCTGTAAATTAGAGATTATTTTCTGGTATTCATATATGTGTAAGCAGAATGCATTCGGGCAAACATCAGATACCCATACCCACCTTTCATTTATGTGACTATAGCATNAGGTCGTTTGAGAAGTCAGGTTCAGTATCCAGTATGTTGACACAAATATAGGGTACATGATAATACAAACAGTTCCCCGATCAGAAGTTTAATGCTGGCCATACACCTGGCCGATACCGGGTGCGATGATGTGTGGACCCATGCTGCTGCAGGCAAGATTCAGCTAAATCGCACCCGTTGTCGTGTACTAGTGTCACTGGTATATGGCCAGCATTACACTTCTGATAGGGGAACTGTTTGTATTATCATGTNCCCTATATTTGTGTCAACATACTGGATACTGAACCTGACTTCTCAAACGACCTAATGCTAGATTGGGTAATACAGACTTAAGCACAAAACGCACAAGAAAAATCCAACTGCAAAGAAAAGATTTCCTTGTGACTCTGAACACTTTTCTTTTCCCCATCAACATTGTGTGGTGACTTGGCTTTTCATCTGTCATTTTACAGGTTCAATTTGAGGCAATTACCGGTTTACAATTTCACAGTTCTTTTGATTTGAGAATAAACTAATAGATTGCAGTAGGAATCTTCATACCAGGTGCACACAGCTAGGTTCCACATATAAAAGCGGCATCAAAATAATAAGGAACCAACAGATATATTATAGATAAAGCCATAGTAAACCGACATTGTCAAATGCATGTCAACTGTAGCCTGTTCTACAGTATCTTGTTTTTAAACAAGGAAATATCAGGCCAAACTCATATTCCATATTTATTTCCAAGTTATTCAATTTGTTATTGCAATAGAAATGTCAGGTACTTATAGGTTTATCCCTCACCCCCTTCATTGATATCTGAGTATGTGGTTACTAATCACTTGACATTTACAGAAGCTATGTATTAAATTGAACATCATTATATAGGACATCACCCACAACAGAAGAGTTAGAGTTAAAATGCCTTTTTCCTAGTTCATCTCTAAATTGCAGTTGAAGATGTTCAGCATTTAAGTGGTATTTTAAAAAAAGGGGTTAAGTGTAATCTGAGCAGTAGGTANATGGATGAGGACACGGTTTTGTATGACCCATTCTGGTCTTGATTACATGTAAAGGATGATGATGCTTATAATGCTGCCAAGACGCCCCCTAGTGGAAGAAAAGTGTAGCTAGATGTTAGAATCCACCTTATTCTACTTCTGTGTGATGAAATCTTTGTTCCAGCTGTGTATAGTACTAATAATAATAATTATTTATAATAATATTATATAAAAATAATCTGGCCCGGTACACTCATATGTTTGACACATCCCTCATCTCAATGGAGATGGACGTTTGCGTCACAAATGGTATATATTAGTATATTAAATATTACATACTATTTAATAATAAACCTTTGGAGTCTATGGGTAGCCTATATCAATAATCTAATGAAGAATAAAAAAAATTAGCTCACATACCAGTCTAGAACAACGAAGTTATGTTCACAAGTTCAGGACTAGTTGACTGTTGAAATNAAAATATTGGTTATTTGGTTATGCTTCATGTGAGTATTGCTAAAAGATGAGTTTAAATGTAAATAAATTAAAAATAAATAATACCTAATATATAAAAAGAAAACAACAAGCTTCTCATGCTTTAGCAATACTCCAGTGGTCTCAGCCATTAATACATTTCTGGCTTTAGAAAGAACTTGTGTTACTGATGCATATAATTGATCATAAACTGTTCCACACTTCACATGTATTCAGGTCTAGAATGGACTGATTGACAGGGAAACACACCTTTACTGTAAANTGGTGTTTGTTTGTTAAGCCCTTCCATCCCCCCAAAGCACCCCTTTAAACCCTGTCAGTCGCAGCAGTGAGTTGCGTCCTATTCTGAACAGCTGATGAAAGTAATATGCTAGGTTATGTGGCCTATATTTTAGTTTGGATCAGGCTGTATAAATGTATGGCTCAGTGTTACTTAGATGTTTACACTAAATCCATAACATGTGCTGATTATACAGAGATTTATGGTGCTATAGTTTCTATTTGTTCTCTAAAGGACACAATCAGGGGATAAGGGACGCCAATGAAAATGGTTAAGTATTAGTTAAGTGACCTCCTAACGTGGTTAGAGAGGCATACCAGATGACTGCANTGAATGGGTTTTGTGGCCTTTGTCAGTGCCATGGAACATGATAATNTGAGGAAGGGGTAATAAAAACACAAATTAAACAATTTGAACTGTGACAGGCTATAACAGACTAAATTGACACAAAGTCCATTTGACGTACTTAACCCAAATGGTTTATTAAGCAGTAGTGGGATCATGTAAAGGTCACTGGATAGGCATANATTTTAATTGATTGAAATCTTCAACAAATCATTTTAAATGGCCATTTAAATGTATTCCAACAGTTGCCAATTTATTATATCAGCCGTCCAGGATGTTAAATGTACACAGGGGCAGGACTTGAGGGCAAAACATCATCAAGCCCCACCCCTTTGGTGACTAAATACATTTTTTGTCCAATCACGTGGGCGGGGGAAGAAATTCAAGACATTTGCCTGCCCTGCCGGGAGCTCTGCTCCATTTCCAGGAGTCTCCCGTAAATCCTGGGAGAGTCAGCAACCCTGAATTACAATATAAAATATTTCTCATACTACGGTGTTTCAAAACAGCCAAAAAAGACAAATATATACATATATTAAATGTGCTTTATGCACAAAAACACTTTGACTTTTCTTCTAGCAAATGTTAACAGTCACGCAGATTGTTATATGTGCAGTTATGAGGATATAATATTTGCAGGTTTAATATTTTGTTTCGATTGTTACTCTTTGTTACTGTTATCATGCTGCTTGCTTTTGTTTGATAATATATGAGGAAGAGGAACATAGCCTAAAGAAAACAGGTCATGTGGTACTTCTATCCCAAATTAAACCAATGAAGTGAGGCAACAAACCAATTGTATTCTAATCAACTTCCCATGTTAAAACTACCCAACAGCCTACAGTCATAATCAATTCTCCCACTACATGCAACACTTTAACATTACTGTGTGTCTGCAGAGACTTATATCAACTGGCCTTTTGTGCAGGGAGATTTCCTATTTTAGAGCTTGATCAGGGAAACTTTGCCATTAACAATGAATTGACAGGTTTACACAACACTAATACAATCTAGAAACATAGTGAATGCCGGCTTTCATGATCACAGGGAACTAAAGGGAACTACTATTGTCGCACCTCGCACACACATCTTCATGCATCTGTTCATATACACTGACCTGAGCAATGTTTGTATTATTGTTAGCCATGTAGTCTTAAAAGTTACAGGTGAGAGAGTGAGTAAATAAAATGACAAATAATAAACCAGAGTTTGTGTGTGGGCATAAGAAAACACTATTATTTATTTTAATGTACATGTAATTAATGTAATTATGGTTATATAAGATCACTACTCCATAGTATCTAATTAAATTGCTGTTATCCAGACACATAAAACATTACTGCATCTTTATCACAGTAATCCACTCACAACCACAATACCAAAAACTAGCGCAGACCATAAAAAGGCCACCAGAGAAGAAGCTTGTTGGATTCTGCTTTGATGGCTATGTATATTGCTCCTATGGCTGTGGCTATAGAAACACTCGCACTCAGAATGGTAAACAGAAGAATATAAAGACAATTTACTCAGTCAGTGCTGAGCTTTTACATGTCACGGAGCATATGCAGAGACGCATATTATATTTGTTCTTAGTTTGTTATGCAAACTTGACATTACATTTCCATACAGGATAATAGTTGTAAAATGAATCATAGACATTCTGACAATGAAATTGCATTCTATATGTATTCGGGCTTGAAGTAGGGGTATATTCTGTGGTATACCGTACATCGCCGCACTCCTACTGACTTCATAAAAACTCTAAGTCTATACTTTACTGTACTTTTGTATTACTGTATTTTAAGTGTGTCATACTGCCTCTTCTAAATGTCCAGACCACCACATATAAACTTCTACTACTGACCTCTGATTTGTACTAATATATAATATATATTTCTTAGTATATACATGTCTTAGTATGCCTAGTATAGGGCTGTGAAAAAATATATATATACATATTAATGGATCTTATGAACCTCATAAGTTAATGGGCTCAGATCAGGTGACATCCCTGCTGCCATCCAAATCAGAACTCCTTGCCAATCTCGGCATCACAGTTGTTTATACAAATCATGCTTGAAGTGGCACCCAAAAATGGCAACTCATGTCATTACTATGGATTGGCAGCTTGACGTCATCATATGCTGCCCATTCATAGTATGACACAGATCCTGGGAAATCTGCAGACCCTCCCAGAATCCCGGAAGAAGTGCCCATAATGCAGTAATATCTGAAAATTTCGGTAAAGTCACCAACCCTGAGATACATGAGTGTCTGAGCATCGCTAAATGGAATAGATTCTCAATACACAGAGAACATATGTAGCTATATCAGTAGTTTGGCATGGCCCTAAATTACTTGTCCCTCCTATACAATGGAAGGCAATGGTCCCTTTTAGATATACAAAGTATGCTCATTTCATGACATACCAAGTGGAAATCTCGCGTGGTATTACCTGGAGATAATAACTAGCTATTGTGCAGCTTAATATAATATATTTGCAGAAAGACATGTCTCAGAGTCTTACATCCGTGTGGCAGAGTGAACATGTTTCCACAAGAAGCACAATTACACAGTGCCTTTTCCTTTTGAAACCAGGGTTACTTCAGGACATGTATGAACAGCTTCTTATTTGGTTTGATATAGGTTATATGACAAGGGACAGAATACACTTGCATGCATTTTTCATAAAGCTGCCCCATACCTTTCTAAGCGGCTGCTAAGAATTCCTTCAAGAACAACTCTCACAATCATTTTTATGGCCCCCTCGCTGCAGAGCTGTGAATATTTCATGGCAGGCAACATAAAAGTTCACTTTATTTCTTTCTTGAAGTATTTACACCCTGTAATAATTTATAGCCACATGCCATTACTACTGCATGTGTGTACAAATCTAACGAATGATCAGTAATGTGTGGATTTACATTATAGGTTACTGTGTACAATTGTTGGGTCAGGTCTCATGATCTTCCCTATGTTATCCATACTGAAGATAATCATGGAAATTATACTCTTGGTGAGATATATAAAATATAAAGGTTCTAGCATGAATTATGCTATCATAAAATGTATATTCACTAATGCTCATCTTTCCAGCGAGGTCCCACAATGAGCCACAAACTGGATACTGAGCTGGCAGATCAGAAGTTCAGCCACCTGGTTCTCTTTTGACACTTTCAATATTTCTCAGTCACATTTGGGCTATATGGTTATAGATGTCTCTCTCTGTCTCTCTCTCTGTCTCTCTCTCTCTCTGTCTCTCTCTCTCTCTCTCTCTATATATAATTTATTTATAGTTCTGCAAAGCATTTATATTTTTTCTAGTGTATGTTTTTCTTCCCCCTAATAGTGGCTATTTGGGGTGACAGCTGGAATTCCCATAACGCAGACTACGCTTCAGCATTTTGTAAATGTAACAATAAGTCCTGTCCATACTCATAGGTGCGGACTGGTGATCAGAGGTGCAGACAGCTGCAATGACCATGGAAACAGTAGATGTATAAACATAGATTGCTTCGATTTACTGCTATAATGGCCTTTCTCACAAGTGATATGACTTAGTACAGGGGTTCTCAAACTATTTTGCTCTGGGACCCCATCTGACAAAAAAAAAATGTACACGACCCCAGCAAGTTACCGCAAGTTACCCTATATATTTATAAATTGCGCACTATTTTGGTGATCAGATTATCAATATAAAAAGCTGTNGGTATATGTTTTTTTTACCACACGATATGGGTTCATGAGGATAATTTGGGGGTTAAAATGTTGAAAGGTCCCCTTAACCCTTTGGACGTTGCATTTGTGTTATTTGTGCATCATGACAACTGGCAATCCTATGTGAGAAATTTATGTGATGTTGGAACTGGTTTTGTGCAGCAGTCTAGGTGGCCGTGGGCCACCAATCACCTGCTTCACGAATGTATCACAGTGGCACCCCCCGGCCCCATAGTGCCGTGCCTGCAGTGGACAATGGCCTCTCTGAGGAAGTCGCAACCCCATGCAGGCGCGACCCACCCTGGGGTCCTGACCCACAGTTTGAGAACCGCGGACTTAGTAGATAGAACTGTGAGAGTACTTGCAGTATGACTGCGTATGTTGTTGATTGCCAATTGATTTCCTTAAAACTATCATAAATGCATATTTTTTATCCAAGTACAAATAGGTCTCTTAATTAGTGTAATGACGTGCACCTACATCAGCATTCTGGTCATGACCATGTTAAGAAAGGAATGCAAAATATGGAAGATCAATGTCAATTACAGACAACACTTTAATGGTGAACATAACCTGAAAGAAAACATATAAATAGGCAACTTCCAGCTTTCAGTAATACTGTGTACATCCCTTTCCTGGAAGCAATAATGCATACTCCAAGTATTATGTATGCATTAATTACTTTTATGTAACATACTGCACATACCGCTCAGTATAGCTCCAGCTGAATGGAGCTCAGAATCCCATTCATCACCCCCAGGAATAGTGAAGGGGTCTGGGCACAGGGAGATTTATAAGTAAGAACATATCATACACCGCAAAAATAGCTCATATAATTTTATTTAAAACCAGTTACAGGGCTATTAGTGATTAACCTTTCAATATGCAATTAAACCCACGCTTATATTGCTAGGGGAAAAGAAAAATAATATATAATCATTGTTTTTATTATTTATACTGCAAGGAGACAGAAACGTTACTCAGACATACATCGTTTCTCCACTTACTCTGATAACACTGAGGGAGATGAGTCAAGCCTATGATGGAAATGGTTTTTANAATGAGATTCAACTAACTATCACATGATATTTTCCATTTCTTTGGGAAGATATTACAGTATGATTATTCATTAATTTAGATGAAGCCCTGGGATATCTTGTGGAGTATATTGAAGATTAGTGTGTCGGTATGGAGCTGAGCATTTGCAAGTGATCTGGTTACACAAAATGAGTTGTGGCTCTTAATGCAGCCCTTCAGAGAGGATGGATGATCACAATAAACTTTTCCTTTCCATTTTCCTTTCAATATAGTGTAACAACAAAAGCATATAGAATTGCTATACCAGACAGTTTAATCCAGGAGGCTGCAATGCAATACACTGGAATCAGAGTGAAGATGTCGGCATAACAGACATGGCTGGGAGACAGGGTGCTGACATGTCTGTAGCAAAATCCCAAATGATGTTCATTTCAGACAAGACTATGATGTGGCATAAATAGTTGTTTTTAACTGGGTTTAAGAGATTTCTGGGCTGATGATAAGATTATATTTTCAGCTAAACATCATGAAATTATGGATAAATCTGTTCAGTAAACATGTCACAATGTATTCATGTGCTCAGGACCAAGGTATTTTTGGAAATCACAGAACAGGGAAAATGTCAGGAGGTTGGCGGTCACAAATAACTAAAACTAAATGAGGTGGCATATCTGTTCCAATTGCAATGTATAAACAAAACTGTTCAGTATTTGTGTTGTAATTATTAAATAAAAAGAACTGATATGAATTTACAGCCCACTCATTGCAACACAGTTTGATTTACTTTATTTTGTTATTGCTAAGAACTAGCCCCTTCATCTACTTCCTTGTACATTTCATCCATGCAGCTAAACCTTAAACCATTTCTAAGAGACACCACTAGAGGGCGCAAGGGTGCTGCCTGTCATCTGGAACATCCATACAATTCAATAACATGTTTTCTAGTCTGGTCAGATTGTTTACAACATTTATCTGGTTTTCATACAATTTGAATGCTAAAACAACAGAAGTAAACATTACATCTTATAGTGATACTTATAGCTTTAAAGTAAGTGCTGGCATTTTTGGAGTATTTTGCAGCATTTAGACAAAACATGAAAATGTATCTAAAAAACATGCATTTATATCGCACTGACAGTTCTATGTTTTGGTACATTTTGTACAGTGANACAATAACAATATGAATAGAGCAATATGTATTTTATCAAGCCTAATGTAAAATCTCCCTGCATGTCGTAGAGAGAAATGAGAAAATACAATTTGGTTTATACAGGAAAAATAAGGTATAAGAAATATAAATATAGAAAATATATAAGTAAAAGCAAAGTAGAATCTTTTGATGAATCCAGTAATACAAGCTCCACTAGACGACAAAGGAGACAGACAAAATCAATTATGAATATCTCCTGGGAAAATGGGGAAAGCAAAGATTAATGTTGTTTCCCAACTATGCCAGAAAGCTCAGGGAGGGCTGCTGTGCTTAATGATTTCTGGTAGAGGTGCTTTACAGATACACAGACGTGCATTGCTTCTAATAAATTCAATTGCACTGTTTATGTGCCCAGTTATCAGCAATATTTCAAGTTGCATGTATTTCATTGTACATTTGCTGTGTGCAGTGGAGAAGATCAGAGCATACCATTTATAAGAGTCTGATCTCATCTCATTTAAGTTTAAATACTTTATTCCATGCAAGATGTGAATATATTAAAACCAAAGATCAAGGATATGTGTTCAGCATTACATAAATGGTAACCACTAGGACAGAGAACCAGATCCACAGTTGAACTTACAAGCACTAAACCATTTGAATTGCAGGGATAGTAATATGAATGTCAGTGTTTTCATGCAGGGAGAATACTTGATGCTATTATAGCATAACTGAAATCTAACTGCACAGCACCCATCACCATATGAGACATCTATACCATCTGAAAGAGGAGCCCACTGAGGTGGACGATCAGAGTCTGGTTCATCTGCCCGTGACCAAGTGTTTGGTGAGACTGTTAATGTTAACTATATAAGTCCTATTAAGCCACATACTACATCTATTTTAACAAGAACTCTTAATTAATTCCTGGTTACAGGACTTCTCCCGGGCTGCACCTGCCCTCTGGAATAATCTTCCTTCCTGTTATGGTTATCCTCCACTCTCCAAACTTTTAAGNGCTCCCTCAAAACTCATCTATTCAGACAAGCTTACCATATTCCTCAACGTACTTAACATGTTCTACTCTGCTTATAATTATTCACCAACAATTTCTGTTACTAACACTNCTGTGTGACTGGATCACACAGAGCACTGAGCACTTTACTATACAACCTGGCTGGTCCATCCATTGTATAATATTAGCACTTACCCCTTTGTATCAATCCCCAATATCCTATAGAATGTAAGCTTGCGAGCAGGGCCCTCTTCCCCACCCATT
>JABWIB010006653.1:18242-34894 GCA_016617825.1 Platyplectrum ornatum
GACGGTTCCTCGAACACTTGTACTGAGGTGCTGTCTTCCACCCGTACATTATTTCATACATTAGGCGTCCCTGTGGAAGATGACAAAACCGAAGGTCCTACATCTTGACTACCTATGGACAAGATTACTAAATTAATTGACATTATTACTGANGTGTTAGGGGCCTCTACTGTCACTTTAAAACAGATGCAATCACTGTTAGGTTCTCTCCACTTTGCGTGTAAGATCATTCCCATGGGGAGGGTGTTTTGCCACAGACTGGAGAGAGTGACTGCTGGTCTTTTTAGTTCTAGGGTGTTAGTTCATGTGTCTGCAAACATGAGAGAGGATTTATCCATTTGGCTTACTTTTCTTCGTGAATTCAATGGTATCCGGGTATGGCTTTCCCTGCCTGTGTCCAGTGAGGAGTTATGCCTATTCACTGATGCCACGGGGGGCATTGGATTTGGGGCATTCTTTTCTGGGCAATGGTGTGCTGAACACTGGCTGGTCAGTTGGATTGAGTCAGGTCTGACAAAAAAATTTCTGTTATTGTAGTTTTTTCCCATTGTTGTTTCAGTGGAGTTGTGGTCTGGTTCCTTTGCCAATCTTTCAGTTCTTTTCATGTGTGACAATCTTGGAGTTGTTCAAGTTATTAACCGACAGACGGCCTCCTCTTCACCTGTTGTGAGTTTGCTACGACACTTGGTTCTCAGATGTCTTGAATTTAATATTAATTTTCGCGCACGCCACCTCCCAGGGATTGATAATGCGCTGGCAGATTCATTGTCTCNATTTGATTGGCCCTGTTTTAGGCAATTAGCCCCTTCAGCTTCTCTAACAGGTATGCCTTGTCCCATTTTTCTCTGGCAGATTGCCGAACTGGGATAGCTTGCCATGAAATCCTTAGTGCCTGCAACCCTGCGAGCTTATAGTTCAGCATGGGTGGATTGGACGGTTTTCCAAGGCACCAACGCTGACCAAGCAGTGTCTATGACTGACTGCGTTTTTCGATACATATTGGGTATGTATGCAGGAGGTAGGTCTAAAGCCTACATGTCCAATGTGTTATCCGGTTTGGCTTTCTTTTTTAAATTAAAAGGAATGCCTGACTTGACTACTGTAAGTATTTTTTAATTTCTGGGCCCTTAGAAGCTGGGCCAGAGTACGTTCTCGCCAGTCAGACCGTCATCGCCCTATCACAGTTAAAATACTCCTAGATATGCTTAGGTTTTTACCGTCTGTTGCTTTTTCNCAATATGAGGTTCTTCTGTTTAGTACAGCTTTCTCAGTGGCNTTAGGTGGAGNCTTTCGCGTTAGTGAGCTCATTGCATGTTAGTTGACAACGTTCATGTTATGTCTGACTGTACAATTCCTCATTCCCTTCAGTAAAACTGATCAGACTGGTAGGGGCAACTGGGTTACTTTGGAGAGACACTCTAATCCTTTCATCTGTCCTGTCTCACTTGTCCATCAGTTTATGTCTGTCCGTCCAGTCTCTTCTCCTGTCTGGTTGATTCATGTAGATGGTATGCCTCTAACGCAATTTCAGTTTAAAGCTCTTTTTCAGAGATGTCTAGCTGGTATTGGCCTTGATCCTCGGGAGTTTGGAACTCACTCCTTCAGGATCGGAGCAGCTACAGCGGCTGCTGTGGCTGGGGCTTCCTCTTCAGCAGTTATGGATTTGGGCCATTGGCAGTCCTCTGCCTTCCNCAGTTACATCAGGCCACAACTGGAGGAGCAGACTTGACATTGTGAATGTTTTTTCTTAGATAGCTTGTTCCTTCATCCCTCCCTTCCGCTGCGGCCCTGGATCTGTACTGGATTAGCTGGTACTGCTTGCTGCTATTGTAGGGGTGTGAAGGGATTTTTTTTCTCCTGGCCTGGGCGTTTTAATTCACCCCCTAGTGACTTCCCAATTCGAGCCTTGAGGTTTTTTGCCTTCGCTCAGGGCCTTCAGCATCCCCTTTGCTCTTCTTTAGTTAGGATGTTTTTTCTTTTGATGTGTATGACAGTAACCACCAATTTGTTGGATTTATACTTACCTTATCTCCNATTTGTTCTCTTACAGAGACTCCTGGGTTGCATCAGTCTTTTGTTATTGTAGGGCATTCTTTTGTTTTCTNGGGAGAATGTCATCCTCCTCCTGATTGTTTTGTTTCTCCTTTTCCTTTTCAGTTACGGTGGATTTGCCGCCGTGGCATGTTGTGGCACTCTCTTCTAGCCGTTTTAGAGCAGGATTTCCAGACGAATGGTCAGCCTTTGGTTGTGTTAATTCATTTAGGGGGGAATGATGTTGGTCGGATTCCGGCCCTGGAGCTCACCTGGTCCATTAAGCACGATCTCNTTGCAGCTCGTGACAGGTGGCCAGGGACCAGGTGGATTTGGTCTGACATAATTCCTCGCCGGGTTTGGATATATTCTCAAAATGGTCTAGCCATGGACAGCGTGCGATGCAAAGTCAATCGCTCTGTAAAAGTTTTTCTTTTATCCTTAGGCGAACAGGTGGTTAATCATTCGATTTTTAGGTATAATCGTTTGGAGTTTTACAGGGCCGATGGTGTTCATTTGTCTCCTCAGGGTTTAGATATTTTTGTTTTTGAGATTTTTGAGGCTTAATTTTTATGTTGTTAGGCTGTTGGGTTTGATGGTGGCGGGACCGGATCTATGATCTGGTCGTTGGCGGTAGCATTAGCAAGTTGGCAGTTATGTTTTAGCCTAAGAGGCGCTAGATTTTTCCTGTTATGGTTGGCCGGGTAGCTTACTGGTCGCTGAGCCTTGTCTGATAGCGGGTAGGCTTAGCATGGTTCTTTCCCTTTGGTGTTTAGGGCGGATCGCTTAGGCGTTTTAATTTGAATAGAGTTGGTGGTTGCTCTTTTTATTATCTACTGCTTTTTACTTGCTATTGCTATGTGCCCCCATCAAATTTAATAGTAATTGAATAGANAATTCGGCCAATAATTTNCCCAATAAATTAACCAATAAANTGCCAAATATGTTTTTAATTTTCCCCTTTAAATGGTGTCAGTGTCATTTATTTCTATGTGTATAAGGTATGGGTATTACACACTCTTTGGGGCATCAATCATGGGAGGTTTAAAGATTTTGATTGGATTAATGGGAAATGAATAAATGAGTAATAGTGTATGAATAGCTTAGAAATCAGCTTATGGGAATAATTGGAACAAATCTAGATAATAAATATTAAGCACAAGGGAATGTGATATTAGGATATTGGATGCTCACTCTACAGTTCCTGTTGAACTTAAAGAAGATTGCTAGTTAATTATGTTCATGTCTTACTGATTGTTAAATTGTAAAGCGCTACGTAANCTGATGGCGCTATATAAAAACCTGTTAATAAATAAATAAATTAGTTATAGATTAGTNGGAAAATTGTTAATTATAGGTACATTTGTTTTCCTTGTGGTGGTGATGGTTGGGCACGTGTCCCGACTGCAAACCTTTCTTGATCATCATAATAGTTCTGATAAAATAATGAATTTAAATGTTAAGCAGTTACAACTAAGGGTATAAATGTTCTGTGTATGTTGATATAATGCTCTATTTGTACATGATTCTACAAATGGGAGATGTTATGTTACGTATTTATATACTTGTATATGTGTATTTTAAATAGGTATATATAATGTAAAGAAGTATTTTTTTTATATTGTATATATGACATAGTTTTATGCTAAAACTTAATAAAAGATAAATTAATTTAAAAAAGCAAACTACCTTTCAATGATAACAAATTGACAAGAACTCCCCACAGATAGACAAATTATACTTATACTCTATAGGAGCAGTAAAAATTACAATAAATGCAATAGAAATCAGTAATTACTCATTGCTCCCCTTAACCTGCTGGGAAAGAGTACTGTCCGGGCACCGCACACAAAAGTTCAGAGTTCCTGAAGCAAAGGTCAAAAGGAGTGGATAATCCAAGGGCTGCGTTCCTGACGTTTTGGAACGGTGAAGCTGGGAACAATTGTTAGGGGAGTTCCAGCAGTATGAGGTGAGAAGTTGGGGCTGCCACCAAAAGTCCCCTTTTACCCAGATAAGAACCTACCCCCAACCACCATTATAGTGAGGCTCAAGAGGAATGCAGAGAAATGTGCAGCAGTGAGTCCCTTCAACCTCCGAAGCACAAATGTGGGTCCACTCAAGGCCAATAAACACAATGGGTGAGGTCTAAGGGCCACTGGTAGTTCCAAGAAGAGCACGGGATGCGTTTCTTGCTTTGAAAGTTGCATTTTTAACATACGATATATAAATGTTGGCTGTCTAAAGGTTTAGTCTAAAGAAAGGGGAAGGATTATAGAAAAGGAGGGCTAAGCTACAGGGAGGGGATGGAGCATAGAAAGGTAAGGGGTTACTGTTAGGCTACAGGGAAGGTATAGATTTGAGAAGGGGAGGTTGGGGGGGGGTAGGCTGCACTGTGGACTGTTATTTCTATTGGATAATGGTTACTAGGATGCAATCTATATATGATTGAGATCACTAGGATACAGTCCGTATTATATAGAGGTCACAAACATGCTTTCTGTATTGTATAGGGGTTCGTAATGATATTGTTAATGGGGACTCCTTTAATTTTCCTTTTTTAATAAACATTTTTATTAAGATTTTCAGTTGTTGAACAAAAATTATGAAGCATAAGATTCACAGTATAAAATACAAGGCTTCAGGCAAATATATGTGGTCTGCATGACTACAAGCAAGTATTTCTGTCCTTGCAAGTACATTGTATTATTATATGTATTGTACATTGTAAGTATTGTGTGTGTATTTGTAAACAAAGTTAACCAATTTTGACATACAAAGTTTCTTTGTCATTGCTTGTTAAGTTTGTTTAATAATACACACACACAATACCTTATTGATAGAGCGGGAAGGACACTGCTGGAAAATGGAGTAAAAGGGAGCAGACAATGATAGAAAAGCTGGCCATACACTGGATAATTATTTGCCCAATTACATGATTATGGTGGAATTGGGATAAAAATCATTCAAGTGTGTGGTGAATATTTATTATTAAAATGCAGATAAAATGCCATTAAAATGCTAGGGCACGATTATCAGATCATTTAAAATTCTGGATTGGTAATCGCTCCAATTTGTTAAACAGTGTTTTGTGTTCTGNAGCTACCAGCACTACAGAACTCAAAATAATAAAAATAAAAATAATAAAAAAACTAAGCTCTGTTATGGTGTGCCTGACCCTTCATGTTCCACCCTTTTATATAGGTGGAAATGTTGTGCACTGACTGAATCGCAGAAGCATTTGCTGTGCCTGCTTTATTCAATCACTCCAACATTTAACAGTTCACCCAGCTCTCTGATAGGGAAAAAGTCACCTCCGTGAAGNATACTCTGAAAATGTCTCAAACTGTCTCTCTTTATCCTCTTCCTCACCGAGCTGCACTCTTTAAACCCGTTTGCAGCTGACATTCCACTGGCCTCTGAAATTCTCTGTTGCCTGGATCTGCACCAAGCAGATCTTCATGATTTGGAACAAAGGTCGCAGGCCAGTCTCTAAACACATAAATGATGGCAGAATTCAGAGATCTCTGCTGTCTCTTCCAGTGTCTTGGGTTTAGAGTCCACTCAGAAGGAATATTCCACAACGTCCTCTAACATTCTCTAACTGAATTCAATTATATTCAATTAAGGCCGTTGCAATAATTTGAGAATATGGGGGATTTCGTAAAAGGTCCCTTCACAGAATACTGTTAATGGCCTTGGCAGATCAATTATCACAGAGACTTTCTGTTAAGCTTATGTGCTAGCCATGAATGAATTACAACTTGCCTTCAGAGTCAGGACAACCTAGTCCGACATGATAGTCAAGCATACTCAGCAGTTTAAGAGGCCTATGCTTAGTGGGCTTTCCTCTTCCCACATAGATTAGTACCCCTGTTCTCTTCAGTCAATTATCATAAGGGGGATCTAGTGCCTGTTCCCTCTGGTACGTGGCCTACACATTTCACCATAAGCATACACTTGGTTTCATCTATTACTTGTGCTAACTTGTTTGTATGCTTATGTACCTATACATTGTGCATTTATACTGTTTGAACTGTGCGTACCTTGTAACTTATTTTGCATAACCATGTTGTGCTTTTTCTTTTTGTCTTTGCTTTTTGTTGTTTTTGTGTTGTGTGCTTGTTCATGTATGGAAAAACGCAATAAAAATCACTGATTAAAAAGAAAAAATCCTAAGGTTAAACATGTACACCCAGATATTGCACAGGCCTTCAACAAATATAATACAGACATATAACATGAAGTCCCCTTCCAATTTTTTACCACAGCCCCTTTGAGGCAATGAAGTTCGTAGATATCTAATGGAATGAAACTTCCCTAGACTTCATATTCTCATTATCCCATTTACGACACATGAACTAGAACTTTGCACTGGCTAATTGTTGGCTAATAGACTCTAGCATCTTCTCCCAGAGATGAT
The DNA here is from genome assembly GCA_016617825.1 of Platyplectrum ornatum. Lineage (NCBI taxonomy): Eukaryota > Metazoa > Chordata > Amphibia > Anura > Limnodynastidae > Platyplectrum > Platyplectrum ornatum. The sequence continues at coordinate 24,694 of JABWIB010006653.1, forward strand.
CCACAATGACCAACTGAGTTTTGTCTTAGTCAGGTGGTGGATAACACCACAAGATAATTANCTTCATCCACCAGGTCCCATGGTCTGGTCAAAAAACCCTTTAAACAGAGGCAGAAATCGTTTCATAGGGTTGACTGGGGGGTCTTAGAATACTGTGGGCTAGGATCACAGGATCATTGCCTCTTACCAAATACCTTCATCTCAGGTTAGAATCAATAAAGTTATTTTAGCACCCATATCCATAGGAAATGAGATGTGTCAGGGTTGCCCTTTCTCACCTCTGATCTTTGTTCTTCTATATGCCCCAATATACAGGGAATTAAACTGAAAGATGTTCAATTTAATCTTTCTTTATAAGCAAAAAACCTATTAAAAACCATTACTGCACCTAATACATCCATTTCCAATCTCATGTTTGAATTTGGGGACCTCTCTAACCTTAATTTAATTATGATAAGTCATTGGCATTGGGGATTAACCTGGTTGATTCTATGCTTCATTGTCTACAGGCTGTATTTTCCTTTAAATGGCACCCATCCCATTTTAAATATCTGAGGTGGTCTTAACTAAATTCAATATCTTTCTTTATCAATCTAATTTTCTACTACTACTGGAGAGGTTTAAATGCAATCGGCTAGGGCGGATTAACAATATTAAAAGTCTGTTCTGCCAAAGATGCAAACACTATTTGCATATATTCCCAATATTTATCCCCAACCATTTCTTTAAGGATGTATAGGACGTCAGTGGGAAATTTGTTTGTCAGTTGATGCCAGTCAATGTGTTTTGTCAGAGAATATACCCCATTCTAACTACATCTTCTCTTGGATTCCTGCATTATTAGAGACTAGATCACCTGACAAGTGACTCCACACTACAATGTTGGGGATTTCTTCTCACTTCTCTGAATATTTCTGCTATCATCTTACCTCTCACTTCAATTACACATAATAAAGACCCCCCCAGGTTTATCGCCTTTCCCATTGGCCAGTAGTGGGTTTCAATAGGGTCCANTAGCTGTTTTGGGGAGGGGCCCATCTCCCTTTTTCCGAACTCTCGACAACATATTCACTACATCAGAGAGATTTTTGTGCTTATTTACAGTTGTGTCAATATATTTAGCAATCTGGGCTCCATTGGATGTCCTAGTTTTGGGAGACAACTTTTCATAGTTTTTTTTTACTGTAAAGGACCCTAATCAAAACACAATTTACCTCTTCTCTACATTTTGTGGATGCCTAGAACAGGGATCCCCCATCCCCCTCCTATTAGAAGATCAAATAAGTTCTTCAAACAACATACAGATACCTTCTTTCACATCTGGTGGCCCTGTCCAAGGATCAATTTAGATGCTGGCTTTATCTATTTCGCATCAGCAATTACAAACCTTCTGTGGACTGGTGCAACAGTTTTAAAAGTCCTTCAGTTAATAGGGAGTATTAGGACCAACAGAAAGTCTCTGCTTCGCTATTTGCTATAAATAAATCTTGAATTGTAGCTGATGCATTTAATTTGAAAATCCATGGAGTTGTCTTTCAAATATGATTTTTACAATTCAGTCTGTATCCAAAAAAAGGATTGTTTTAGTATGATATAGTATTAAAAAAGGGTAACAATTTACAACTTAGAATTTACTTCACAAACAGTTGGAATGGAAAACAATAAATTTAAATGTTTTAAGAATTTTCCCTTTGGTACATGATACTAATGCTCTAAGGAATTATAATATATATTTGAGACTTTGGAAACCCATATGTAAGCCTTAAAAACTGTCACCATAAAGCATATTTTTTTTTCTTGAACAAAATGAATATTTCAAAAGGAACATGAGATCAGCCAAACAGCTTTTGTAATGTAGGTCAGTTCCTAATCGAAGACATATGGACTACAATATCCATGTAGAGGTAGTCGATGAGACATTTGTCTGTTTGTGTTATTGTTAACACATGGTATAGATCTTTAATTTATTTTTACAGGAAGTGATGTATATTATATATGAATTTATAATTAAGACCTGACAGCATGAATACCTGCAAAGCAGAGTTGACCACAGCAAGGGGAATAAAGTACAAATGTCTTTAGGGATGTGACAAGGCCCTTCAGATACTGCTATAACTTTTTTGTGGGTTTTATAGTGCACATATTAGTCTGTTTTCAGGTAAATAGATGAATGTTAACTTTTTCTGTGAAAACAATGCAGACAATAGTAATATCTGCTTATGCATGTGCCAGATGTTCCATACATTTGAAAACTGTGTGTCTGGGTTTGCATTTTAGCAAGCCTAATGTCTGCACTGTTACTGTAGACAGTGATAGGCAAGCTAAGTAACCCGGCGGGGTGGGTGTATGATGATATGCGTTGATCTACCAGCCAAGGTTGGGCAGTTGGACTTTGCCTTAAGGATATCTAAGAGATAAATACTGCTTTACACTGAAATGGAAGTTAAGGAAAGCTATTTGCACTTTGTGGAAATAACACTTTATTTAAAGTGTGTGGGGAGATATATATAGCAGTTTTGCATGTTCTTCAGGTGCCTAAAAATTACTAAGGGAGATAGAAAAGTTGCCCACAGCAAGCAATCAGAGTCAAGCTCACAGTTTCATTTTACGTGAAAAACGTGAGCTCAAATCTGATTGGATACTATGTGCAACATATCTACTTTTCAATCTCCTTTCTTTGTAAATTTAGGCCCTGGCTTGATATATGTAGTCGCTTTTTGGAAAACTTGGTGCCTTATTTCTCAATGTGCTAAGAATCATAGGAATGACTTGAATGACACCCTGCCTGTAAGGTATGTTTTTCACTTGTGGTTTGACTTGAGATATTTTTCTCTTGATACCATATTCACACTGACAACCTCCGAATTTCAGTGTTTTTTTTAATACCTGGGTAGTTTGCTGGGGTTCTGAAATTCCCAGGTGAATAACTCCATTCACATTGCTGAATCAAAATACCTTGGTCAACACTGTTCACACTGAACCTGGGTTGTTGTTTGGTGAAAGATGTGTTCATCATCATGGGAGCCGTGACTGGTTAAAAAACTTATGTCTTAAAATTTTTTTAATAAAATAAATAATAGTATACAGAAAAACATTTGTGACTGAAGCACCTTAAAAATGCATGCAAGCACCTTATTAAAACAGATTACTTACAGGAGGAATACCCCCCTTTTTTCAAATTTTTAACTCTAGTTTAACTCTAGTTTTCCTACTTTGGCTATTTGTTTTAACAACATATTAAAGGTTTTAGCTGAAATGGACAAGGCCATAATCAAAATCTAGTTACAAAATATACACATGCACAGTGTTATTGTAATAGCCAGATTAGGTATAGATAAAGTCTGTTGCAGATATAGTTGTATGAGTATCAAATTGTCCAAAGGCTCTCAGTCTTTGAAAAGTATGGGTCAGTTAAAGTTCGAAGTGGACTTCAAATGGTTACCTTACTCTTTGTACTTTGTGTTCTTTTTGCTCAGTAGACTGCAGCTGGGAGATCAATGCAGTGTTCGATGTTGATTGGTTATCTATTCGCCTTCTAGGCTCCGTGTTGCTCCTCTTTGTTGCTATGGTCTTATTGCTCAGCGAAGATAAGAAGTCAGTAAAAAACTGCTCCTTGTTATAATACCTGCGTGCACTACAGCCTCACTCTCTGGAGTTATTTTCAGATGCTTAATTTNCACACTCTCTCTCTTTTGAAACAACTGGACTGGATAACAAGTAAAGAGTAGGTGTGGAATTAATTAATGTCCTCTGTGCTGCCTGTCCAGATACATCATCAATGTACCTTTTCCATGTGTAGATGTACTGTCTGTATGGGTTGTTATGCCAGATGTAGTTCTCCTCCCAATGGGCAACGAACAGGTTTGCGTAACTGGACGCAAACTTGGTGCCCATGGCAGTNCCGTGAACCTGTCTGTAATGGTGCCCATTGAAGGAGAAATAATTGTCGGAAATAATTGCTCAATTTGAAACCTAATGACATCCGCTAGGAACCTTTGCTGGTCCATTTCTAGATCTGAATACTTTCCTAACATTTCTTTGATGTGTTTACAACTCGGTTCGTGATNTATGCCCGAGTAGAGAGAGGTTATGTCACTGGTCATTAATTTATATTTCTCTTTTCATTTTACTGATTGGGTGAGACACCTCTGTAGTGTCTTTTAAGTAGCTTCTTAGTTTTGCTACCTATGGTTGTAAAAACAGAAGTTAGTTGTAACTCTCCCTATCCCTGATATTATGGACCTTCCTGGGGTTTTTATTTTTTTAAAGTTTTGTGAATTTAAAAGATTGTGAATGGTAAAAGATTGGTAATCTGGGGTTTTATATGTTAAGGTACTCAAACTTGTTTTTTGTTTAAGATTCCTAGGCTCTTTGCATTCTGTAGCAGGGTCTTGTAGCAGGGTCTTTTTGAACATATTTGTGGGTTCTGCTTTCAATGGTCCATAGGTAGTTTTGTTATTAAGGATGTGATTTGCTTCCTTTATATAGTTTTCTTTGTCCATTAGAACTGTACCTCCCCCTTTATCACCTGATTTGATAATTAGGGATTTGGAGTTTTTCAGTTCTTTAATTGCCTCTTGTTCTTTTTTTGTTTTTATTTTTCTTAGATATTCTTCTACTTCTTTTTGAAACATTTCAATGTGTGGGCCTTTTAGATAGTTTGGGAAAAAGGTTGATCTTTTCTTTATATTCGTAAGTTTGTACTTTACTTGGGGTTGGGGAGAGGTGGTAATGGGTGGTTGGTTGGTTGTTTGGTTTTTTGGAATGTTTTGATAATTTCTTTTTCTTTTTGGAAGTATTTTTTTAGGGTAAGGTTTCTTATGAATTTTTGTACATCTAAAAAAGTGTCGAATATATTGATGTCTTTTATAGAAGAATTTGGTTTTGTGTGGTGTTTAGGGTTTGTGAACAGATGAAAGATTCCTTCCTCTTAGATTTTCCTCTTATATTCCTCTTAAAAAAAAAAATCACTTTAAATCAAACCATCTGGCCATCTAATGNAGAACAGATGGACCCACCAAAAATATGGCCGACGGAGAACAGAGAAACAAAATATAAAAAACATGGCCACCGGAATTCTCGTGAGAACAAAACAAATATGGTTGATAACAACAGAAATGTCATCATTACTACACCACCGCTAACCTACCAAAAAGATAGACGCCATAAGCACCAATAACGATATACACCTATACATAGAGAGCCGTGCCCACACGCCAACCCTACAGCAACATATTGCTAATAACAGCAGATACAGACGGTGGCTAACGGAAGCGCCTATACGATTGATAAATAATTGATTTCCAACTCTGAACAACCTAGACAACTGTTAAGCATACTCTGAAGAAGCCCAATATCTGGGTGAAACGCGTCGGATAAAAAAAAGGGATCTCTTTATTTGTTATCCAGTCCAGATGTTTCAAAAGAGAGAGTGTGGAAATTAAGCATCTGAAAATAACTCCAGCGAGTGGGGCTGTAGTGCACGCAGCTACCATAACAAGGAGCAGTTTTTAACTGACTTCTTATCTTCGCTGAGCNATAAGACCACAGCAACATATAGGAGCAACAAGGTACTTAGAAGGCGAATAGATAACCAATCAACATTGAACACTGCATTGATCTCCCAGTCTACTGAGCAAAAAGTACAAAGAGTAAGGTAACCATTTGAAGTCCACTTCAAACTTTAACTGACCCATACTTTTCAAAGACTGAGAGCCATTGGACAATTTGGTACTCATACAACTATATCTGCAACAAAAAAACTTTTTTGTGTATACGTAATCCGACGTAATTAAAATAACACTGTGAATGTGTATTTTTAGTAACTAGGGACCTGATTCAGAGTTTTTTGTGGCCGCACGCTGCCTTATGCCCCGCTTCCCTGCGGGGAACACCCCTTTTCTCATTTACATGTGGCAGAGTCGCAGAGGCATGGAGTCGGGCTTTGCGTCCGACTCTGTGCCATTCAGATCGGCGAAACATCGCGTCTCCGCCAGCCTGAATCAGCCTGAATCAGCCCCAGCGTAACAGTAACGCTGGTCAGTATCTGTGTGCAAAATGCAAAAATAAAATATTTTCTCTGCATGCAAACACTAACATTCATTTTACCTCCCCTGCAATTCACCATAGGATTGGAGACAATTTATCTTACCGTGTGTACCTAGCTTAAGAAAGATCTTTTAGTTTAGTTAAATACCACTTGGAAAAATGTGTGATAATGCGTAATCTTTGCAACATTGCTACAGGATGTTTAGAATCACCTGCCCAGTAATAAATAGTCCCACACCATGGCTCTCATGCCAGTGACAAAGAAAACAAACGTAATTTCTAACAGTGCTTACTTAAAAGCACACTCCAACCTTATTCTAAGTCAATCTGTCTGAATGCAAACTGTTTGAGCATATAATAAACCTGGACTAGAAAAAATGATTCAATTGACCTCATGCGGGTGTGATCAAATAATTATAGGTGGGGTCAACACAAAAATGAGCAGGGTAAATTTATAATTTTCATCATCCACATTAGTAGGTAAAGCTAAAAACATGCAATGTTATTGACAATAACAGGTTAAACTTATAACCCCAATAAAAGATATAGGGGCGATTAAATCTGTTGCGAGGACGGGAAAAAGCTGGTCGATCCCAGCAGTCCCTCTCCTGGTTCTCAGCTACAGGCAGCAAACAGCAGCTGCTTCTCCAAAATGCCAGTAGCCTTCGCCTTCTAGTTCCTTTAGGCTCTCCAGCACACTCCTGTTCCTTTCACTTTCAGCACAGCACTCTTCTCTCTCAGTTCACACCCCAAAATTTGCACACTACACTGTCTCTTGGCAGACTGCCAGCTCCTCTTGACCAATCAGAAGCTGCAGGGGTCAGAGGTAAAATCTGCATGCATGAAATGGCAGTGTCTCCTGTGGGTGTGGTTCCCAAAAAGGCAGCTGGCAAGTTTCGCCTTATTCAGCATATGTCCTTCCCCTGGATTCCTCTATCAATGACAACATTCCTGAGGCCGTGTCCAGCGTCTCGTATTAGTATTTTGAGGAGGCGCTGGCCATGGTCCGTAGCTTTGGTCCGGGTTCCCTTATGGCTAAGGTTGATGTGGAGTGTGGCCGGATCAAGGCCTTGTAATTGACTGATTTATATGGATCAATAATACTCATTGATTAATATGATTTATTTGGACTATATTAGTATATCCATATATATTTGTGTTCATTTCTATGGTCTTAGGGGAGGAAGTTATATGCTTATTATGCCCTTTCCTTTCCTGTCTTGTCAGATCATCCCAACTAGGGGAAGAGGCAGGTTTAACCATTGCCAACATGTGTGTCAGAACAGGTGCCATTCCCCCTGCCTCCCTTCCACCACACTGAGGTGAGTATTTTTAAATACTGNGGACGATGTTGGCAGGCTTGCAGTGAGTTGAATCTTGTCATGCATTTTATATAGAGCCCATTGTTTTCCCAGGGCCAGTGCACCCATTAGGCTATTTTGGATTGTCAATCCANGGACAGGGGGACGCAGTGCTAGGTCTCGCCTAGGGTGCCCAGAGACCTAGCACAGGCCCTGAGTTCCCCTTATTGATGATATGCATTGTTTGTATTGAATTTTGTCACATGGAGCCCACTGCAAGCAGACCTGTGTGCCTAAAACTCCAGGTCTGATTTTAAGTTTCTATGGGTCCTAGATTGCAAGGCAATTTGTAAAAATAAAATGATAATTACACTTTCTCTTTGTGGAATATGTTGAATATGACTGCCCGCTGGCATCTTGTGGCTAATATTTACAAAGAGCACTGTAGTGTTTAATGACATACAGTACTATATTTCTGTTTGTAAACAACAGNTCCCAGGGTTTCTCACAGTCCAGCTTAATTGTATAATTGCATTTTTATTAGATCTATNCTAGAACTGGAATTGTAATTTGGTTTAAGACGAAAGTCACTGGTTNAATAGTGCCAATTGCATAATGCCCTGTATCTGGCTATAGCCACCAAAGCAAGCAACCACCTTGTGTATCATTCCCCTAGATCTTACAGTAAACCTACATATAAGGAATNGCTGCTGACCTCCCTAGTGGGAATCTGTGTTGTATCTAAGTCCTAAGTATAGAAGCTCATCAGAATGAGGTATTGATTGGGAGAATAGATATCATGTAACAAGCTTTGGGCTCTGCAGAAAATCACTTTTATTGAGCAAATGTATCATGATTTACTAGAAACTGAAGCTAAATTCACTTCTCCTTGTTCTACTCTTTTCTTTGTGACCTGGGAAATAAGATAGGCAGAGACAGACANAAAAACTAGCTCAATCATTTTAGTTTTCTGTTATTAGTAGAAANGATGAAGTTATGTATATATCAGGATTTCAATGCTGGATGAAAATTACATATTTTTTAATCACAATCAATAGATCTACATGTCAGTAATTTAGTGCAATGGTTTAAATATTAGGCAGGTTGAAATATCTAAAATTATGAAGATGGTCTTCAGAGATAAAANTTCCAACATAAAGTGGATAATTCATTTCCATAGATTCTTAGAATGCCTTAACAGTACACGTATGGAACACTGCATACTTGACAATCATACAGGAATATNTACCAGGAAAAGGAAGCATGATATCCACCAATTTATTGTGAGGAAAGGATCAATGCCTATTACTGATTTCTATCAGAAAACACAGCTATTGTTGTCAGAAACAAGGCCAGGGCCTAAATGTACTAAACTGCGGGATTGTAAAAGTCGGGATGTTGCCCAGAGCAACCAATCAAATTCAAGCTCTTTCATTCTGCATACTGCAGAAGGCAAATCTGATTGGTTGCTATGGGCAACATTCTCACTTTTCCAATCCGCAGTTTAGTAAATTTGGGACCAGAAATTAAGGAGAGTTTTAGCCTAAAAGAAAACAGATCCCATGAACAAGTGAATCTTTTATTTCCAGTGTTCACCATTTATACTCCTTTATATATGTACTTCTCTTAGACAAATGGACAACCAACAAGAACGATTGCTATTCTACCTATAACTTGTACTGATTCTAATGTTATGCAATTTCCTGGCACTTTCCAGAATACCTCTTTCCAGTCAAGAAACTAAATTGTTTTAGTTAGGGCTCTATTAGACTATATGTTATTGAGATTTCCTACTTTACACATTGGTGTCAAACCATCCAATGTGGCATACAGTTCAGGCTAGATAAAAGATTCATAAGATCACAGTCTTATCTAGTCGTTAAAATTCACAACTCCTTCCACATACAGTACAAGCTATAGTATTATTTCCAATCAGAACGTACACTTGCACTGGGACTTACACTGGGAACAGAGCGGGTAAATAGTTAACTGGCTATCTTGGCACTAACAGGCTTCCACTAGTGTCAAATGAATTCAGTCCCCTGAGGCTGGGAATACCTCAAACCCTGTTTGTATAGCTAATCAGTTTTCTAATTATTATTTAAAACTATATTATTTCAGCATTTATAGAAACCCCTACCCTTAATCTACACCTTTATCTAAAGAAAACTTTTTGGAAGTTATTACCCTCATCCAGTTTACTGCAGATACACAGATATATGTAACACCCCCTGGTTTCTCCGGGGACGCCATAAAGGCTTTCCACAAACAAAACCTCAGGATCAGACAGCTTCTCAAATATTCTATAGAGGCATTCTGGAAGAGCTTACAAAAATGTTTAATCAGCTCTCCAAGACACAACAGTTCCCATCTGAATTGTTAGAGGCTCAAATAATTAGCAAACCCAAACCTAGGAAAAAGACGAAATTGCCCAATAGCCTTCAAATCAAATTTATTTTTTCTTGGCAAGATTCTTCTAGCAATTCAAATTCCCAATATCATACTCAGACCTTAAACAGAAAAAAAATCAAAAACAAAAAGTTGTAAAGACTGAACAATCACAGCAATGTGTGTGTGTGTGTGTGTGTGTGTGTGTGTGTGTGTATTAAAGATTGTATTAATTATTTGGAATACTAGATGGAATAAATGGTTCTTAATTATAATATGTAATTTTTAATGATCCAGAGTTTTATCACAGAGAAAGTGCAGGTGCAGACAAAAGCGATGTGTGCCATATCCAGAGTTGCGTTTTTTTGTCCAAAAGTTACTGAATCACGAGCAAAAAAGCATGCTTGTTAATTAAGCACTCACATTCTTGGAAATGCAGTTTACCACCATGCGTCTTTTTGGCT
>JABWIB010006656.1:4728-24721 GCA_016617825.1 Platyplectrum ornatum
GCATGGCCAGCTTAAGTCATGAGAGTGTAAATCTGAATCTGGCCCTTACTGAGACGGGGAAGTATAGATATGACATGATGACTGAGGAAAGGTGGACAGACTAATAGGAAATGACTAAGGGGAGGGGTAGTATAACGGAGGAAGAGCTGCTTGAGGTGAGAAAATGACTGAAGGGAGAATTGATTGACATAATAAATGATTCAGTAAGAAAGAAATCTATATTGACTGGATGAAGCAGGAGAACGGAGGCAAGAAAAGCACTAAAACTCAGAGTAATATACTGTAAGACTACCATAGGTTTATAGGTAGGGTTGGTTATGTAGGGCGTGCTTAAACATACATAATAATATTATTTTATGACAGATTCTTTCCGCTTGCAGCAGTGACTGCAAACTGATGATTGTTTGATGTAGTTGCAGTGCTGCATGTTGTGTCCATATTTANAGGACTCCTCTGATTTTCTTATACGTACATTTCAGGCAATGCATTATGATGCATGGGATACGACGTAAATGCTATTCTTGCACAACACTGNCTTCATTAATATTACATATCCTTTCTGGTGCTTAAATGCTACTAGTGGTAATACTAGATGATCATCTGCAAGAAGAAATACCTCTTTACTGCTCATTCATATGAAAATAATAGCTGGTTTCAAATGGACTTACATATTACTTTAACCAAAGCGCCTCTTCTTGTGTTAAGGGAATCTACATGCTTTAATATTGTATTAATCTCAAATCAAACAGGAAACACAATAACCTAGTGAAATCATTACTTGCTAAAGCATCTTTGTTAGGTTGACATTCTGACGTTCATGCTTTTTTTGTTCTTGATATTATTTCCAGTGATCGTGAATTAGGACTACCACTTGATTTTAAAGCTATAGAAATGTTACTTGTATCTCATGGTTTCATTACATTTTATATGATGTATCACTCCTCTATATTTTTATAGCAAAATAACTATACAAAAGGCATAACATTTGCAGTGCTATGGTACATGGCTTTATTAATGCCAATTGATAGTAATACCTACGCATCTACTGGTAAAATAATGTAAAAGGGATTTTTACATCTTTAGACAATATAAACATTTCCTTACTAAACCCATAGTTGTTAGGTCCTGTGCTTTTATATCATTATGTTACTATTTATATTACTCAATGTTTAGCCAAGTTGTGTCATAGAAATAGAAAAACTCAGCCTTATGACCAATACATGACATAAAAGCTAAACCGATGGATGCTAGAGATGCAAAGAAATGTACATGAGACTAAAAGTAGCACCCAATGTGATTTAAAGGTCCCTTGAAATTGTGGACCTGCCNAGTTCTTATTTTTCACTTAATGAGCCACCGCAGGAGTGGGAGAAATTAATATAGCCCCTTCTAATGTGAAGCGAGGGGTTAGTGGAGTGATCGCATGGACGCAATGTGATCCCATGTTCTTACCAGTTCTATGCACTTGAAAATAGGGTAAGAGGGAATCTTAATAAATACCTCAGCTTCAAGTCAATTATAATTTCTGGTAAACTTTGGCAATGTATTTAATACTTAGCATTTTCCTTATTAGTGTGTTTTATCCATACTATTGTACTAATAATTAATTTAAAATAAAGTCAGTCTTATTTTATGTTGTCGTTTGCTTTATAAAATATACTATACGATTGCTCTGAGTATTATATGTAAAAACACTGAATGTTGGACCCACGCACCGCATGTTTGATCTCCAGATCAGCCACTTGAGTATCTGTTCAGACTGCACCCACGTCCTGTAGTAAGGTGTATTTTTATGTGGCCTGCATGACAATATGATTCTATGCAGCTATCAAAAAGGGAAACCTTTTGCATTATAACGTTAAATACACTAGCCCCCCGTAGTTTAAATGAGAACTTCGACCTAATACCATTTTTATAAAAAGATGGTGGAATAACTTTATGTTTGGGTAATGAATGAGTTGTCTGTGAAGTTTGAACCTTTATCTGTAAGTGATTTGCCATTAATACATTGAATTAATATATATGCAATATAAGTATAGACAGTATTGGAGACACCGTCCGTTTATATGTATGTATATAAAAAACACACAGTTTCACACCACGTCCATGAGGAAGTTGTAGGAATGGATACTCGGTGTCCAAATGTTGTTTATGTGCTGCATCCCCCCACATGTACTCTCCGGCTTCAGCTCCTTGGTTTGCTTGTAATGTCTGCGATAGTGGATGCTAGCCCTGGGTTACAACGTGCTGCCTTGGTCCAGTGAAGTATACTGATGATGGNCGCTATTATTTTACTATATGCATTGACGAAAGTTTTTATCTTGTACGACTGTTGCCGAAGCATTGTTACTACACTATGGAGCGCCCCATGTCCTCTTGTTCCTTGTTCCCACTTTAAGGAGGATCATGTCCTGGAAGAGGTGCTGCGGTGTACAAAGGTGCTCAGGATATCAAGGAATTGTTCATCTTCTACTGTTACCAATTCTCATATTCCCCTCCAAAACAAAAGGGAAAATGACAAATAAGCCCCCCCATACTGGCAGTGCCACCTCATGTTTAAAGTAGCGTTCCACAAAATAGATAACCAATTTACAAAAACACAACTACAATTCCAATATAATGAAAGATTAATCATGACACAACCGTCTGTCTCAAAAATACACACAACGTTAAGATTTCAAGGCATTTTATTGTTCTCACGGAAGCGCTGCAGGNTGCTTATGTGGAGAAATACATAGAGAGGTAAAGAGATAACAAGAAACCGAGCCGAGATCAGAACTGCTCCATTAAACATAGGCAAGAATCACTACTACGGCATAGATCAGGGGTGGCTCTTGTCACTGTAGTCAGATCTATACGCCATCAGTCATGAGACATAGCTTGCTAGAATGCCAACAGCTTTGTTAAATGGTTTCCCAGCTTATAGACTACCAGGAGTAAAGCAGTACACACTTCCCCTGATAATAAACAAACAAAAGGAAACGATAAAGAAAAATACTGCTCACAGATGAGTACAATTTACACCACATGATGTTTACACCGATCTTACAGCTAGAAAGGAAATGTGTAAAATAAACATTCAGGAATGAGATACAACTGAAACAAAGACAGAAATTATCTAGGACTAACAGATCACTGAAAAATGACATTTCTGTCCATGTACATATAAATACACCTTTCCTCTAGTGTAAAATCCCCTTGTCTTCAGTCATGAGAACGCATCCCAGTTATTAATAAATATAGTACAAGTATTTACAAAAGGTTTGCGGCTAAGAACTCTAGTGAGCCTGCAGCCAGCGTGTCCAGATACACAGAACCTGCAACTCTTCATCTGCAAAGGTTAAAGTTAGGATTGATCGCATATCATGCAGCTTTAACCCCTCCAGCAGATCATCAATACCATTATCTACCCAGCATACACATTATACGATTACTGTATAGCGTGTACCTGGCTTTACAGACCAGGAGGAGGAGGTTCTGCAATATTTCTACATTCTTCATCTGTGGCAAACCGTTTAAGAAAAATAAAAAAATCACCATATCTACATATTTTCTTACATTTGTCCCATCCCCATAGAGGAAAACATAGAAATGATTGAGTGGTTTGGCAGCCAGTATGCAAATATAAAGTACCAATTGAAGTAAACTCCGTATTGGTAATGAATGGACGTGGAATTAAACAGACTGGTTGCCATCTGTGCTTAGGATCTAAAAACATGTAGACATGAAGGGACACAATGACACTTGGCTTAGGAAGACTTAGTTTGGCACTGAGGGAAGAAATACAAGTGCTATGGTTCTCTATTTAGTTACCACCAGGGGACTGAAGTCACTAGCACCCTACTGCATCAACAACAAAGTACCTGAAGCTCCAATATCTCCGTATAGACACTACTGCTCTGCAACAGAGGCTCTGCACAAGATATCGTTCATTGTCATTTTGGCCACAGCTACTTCAGATCATGATTANTAAAAGTTCAAATGTGAAAATAAAAACATTAAAACCCCAATTCCCCACAATGTGCCTTTTATTTTCAGCAGGGGAATATTTCATACTTTCTATGAGGTAACAGTGCCAGCTTTACCCCCATGGGCTTCTCCTGTCCATGAAAGTCCATGTAATAAAAAAGGCAATTGTTGCATTCTTCCAGTGCAAGGCTGCATCGGGTGTTATCTGCAGACTACTTTAGAGCAGGTAGAAAATAACACCAGCCCAGTTATTCATGTACACAGAAGCAAGGTAAAAGGGAAATAAAACAAGATAAAAAGGCACCAGAGTCATATCTCATTAATTGTCCTCTCTGTGGGCCGGAACTCAGAAGTCCCAGAGCCTGACAAATAAAACGATTGCGTCTTCCTTTTTAACCGCGCACGTTTATTNGCGAGCGTCAAGCTGCGGCGACTGGAGCTAATGATATCCGAGATGAATTTTTTGCAATCCACGCACACCTCCATGGTGCTCCAGTCTTCCATAAGCTCTTTCGGAAACTGAAGTTCATCATCTGACTTATCTACAGATCTTGATGACCGGGAGGGCAANCTATGAAGCGGAAAGAAATGCAATTTACTATTCCACAGCGACCAGCAACTGTGCCACTAAAATGATGCTTTCTGACTTGATTAACTATCAATGGTATTTTATTGTGACACCAGTAACACGATAACTCCTTAACGAATGTAACACAACACCTCCTTAACGAAGAGTGCCAACATATCGTTTCATTGCTGTGTGTTTTTTTCCCCAATTGCATAAATGAAAAAACGGCATAAATGTGAATTCACTAACAACTGTTGTACAATCAAATCAGGAAGCTCAGAACTCAACGAGATTATCTGGAATACCAGATATCATACACAGAGTTAAGACATGTGCACTAAGTGTGTCAAATTAGATCTAAATGTGCATAGATTGGGAAAATGACCCAATGAAAAGCTAATGTAAATTATAGTTTTTGAAATTTGTCCTTGTGGCCATTGTGGAAAAATACAACACTAACACAAACTAGCATTAACATGATAATGTGCATTGGGTATATTTTTCCCTTTATAGCTATAAAGAATAACTATGTTCTGGTTCTGGCAGATGCACTCATATTNTGTTTAATTTTATACATAGGACACAACCTCTTCATCATAAGATTTAGATTGTCTTTCCGCTCATACATTTAGCAATAATCAGGTATCTACCGTAGCACACGTTGCAGTGGTATTCTTTTTCTTTTACTTGTGTGGATGACCCTTATTATTAAATAATCTAACAATATTCCAATAACAACATGTAAGNAGTCTCCTTCCCATTTCCCATCTTTAAATGTAGCATATGATGCTTCGTCATATTTCATATATCACAGTGATTACAGAAATAGTGGTTTCGCATTGTGACTATACACAGAACACTAATACACATAAAACCAGTCTCGTCACTCACTTCGGCAAGCTCCGCATGGGGCGCTGACTGGTGGACGGCTTTTCAGGCCTGAGGAAACTATCCCCTCTCTGCAGAGTGGAAGGTCCCAGGGAAAATATGGGGAGTGTGGAATATGGCTTGGAAGGTAATCTCATCTGTCAAAGAAAACCGANAAAAACAGATCAAGACACTGACAGTCATAACCGCACTGTGACCAGGGCACAAAGCCATTTTACACTTACCTTTTTGCAGCACTGTGAGCACACAGGCCTGTAAATACATANCATGAAAAATATTAGTAACAGTGTCAGAAGACATTTAGTTATATGTCCTAAAAACCGCACTGCATCTAGAAAATAGCTTCCTATAAGCTGAACACATTACAAGATGCAAATAGTCCATAAGAAAAAGACATAAAAATCTGATAATCTATAACCCATTAGAATAAATAAACAGAACATTATAGGAAAGGCGCACTTACCGCTTACAGAACTGACACGTGTAAGACCATGTGAACAAGGAAAACCTCTTAGTCCGACAACATAAACAAAGCTAGAAAGGAAGAAGACAAGAAGCAGGTCACGTTGTGACAGAATGGACAATATCTGTTTTATATATGTACTTATTACAATACACCCCCCTCCCTCCAAAGATTGCTTATACCAGAAACTGTANAGCTACTACTAGAAGAGAGTAATTACTTCAAAAAGTTACTATGATCCTATGTGTATAACACNATGTGGAACTGAGCAGTGCGAGAGTTACTGAAGGATGATTGTATTAGCTGAATGGTAACAGACATCATTTTAATAGAACAGATTTGTATGCTGTCACAGCTAAAGAAGCAAATGTTTTATCNTATGTATAACACACACAATTTGTAAAAGTTGTATAGCTATGAGGACGCCTTTTTTAATGGTTGTCTCATTCTTTTAATGTCATGATTAATTATTCTTGTATAATTATCCCCATTAATGTACAGTGGTCTGTACAATTAAATTATAAACATAAATCAGCTTGCATGGTGACTTTTATATATAAAGTATTTTTTCACCCCAATATAGATGAACTTCCTAGGGATCAATGAAAGCTACATTTGTGAGATGTGCATGGTGATATGCAGATGGAAAATGATCAAATCAGGGGAAAACATATGAAAACCTAGAAANGGGAAGCGTGTACACACTGCTGGTCAGAAGTATTACCTTTCCTTTCTTTAGGGCANTGTAGACGTCTTTATATTGCTGATATTTCTCCAGCTCTGCCTTCACCAACACTTGGCGTATGTGCATAACTTCCTCCACGGTGAGGGCTAGGCATTCTACAGGATAGCAAAACTCCTCCTGAAATGGAACAATTTCTATTTACACCNGCACAAGTAACAGGTACTAAAGAGAGAAAGTCCATCAACCAAGCACCGCTGTTAGTAAGAGAGAAACATACAGGAATTGTGACTGTAAAGGAAATGGTGAAAGGACAGGGCGATACAACTGGCACTGGCTCCTCTGCAGCACAACAGATAACTTCTTTCTGCATGTAAAGGATTAGTACTTTTATTCCATGTATGACATTTGGTTAACAGATAATTGTCTGATGTGAGCAGAGCAATGGAGTAAACTGTTAGTAAGCAAACACAAATGGAGATTTTATGCTGTGGTAGAGTATACCTGTATAGCTGCACTGGGAAGAAANCCAATGTGCTCCATACTCATACTCCTGTCCAGTGCAACCAAACTCCCCACAGAATAAAAATGTCCCTGCAGTTCTAGAGCAGGCGTGACATGCGGATCATNATTTCATATTTACATTAAAGGCAGAGCACGGGCATGATTTTATTTATCATCAATGTTCTGCCTTTAGACTGTGTCATTGTAGATTGAATTAGCACACTGCAAAACATTAGCATTTAAACATTCTACCCATTTTATGCTGGATAAACGGTCTTAGATACCATCCAGTAGCATAGGAGTTAGAATGGAGCAATGAAACGGTCACCCTGGTTATAACCTGTGNCTTATGCCCAATAAACATACCCCTTTGGGTAAATCCAACATCTCAGGTGTCATCTGCTTCCAGGAGAAACAATAAATATGATGTAAGGTAATATGGTTAGGTAAGCACCAATCACTTTACACTTGTATATATGTTACCACTGATAAAAGTCGCATGTTCATTAAGGGCTCTCTTGTAGTGGTTAGTACATGTCAGTCATAATTAATAAATGAATCAGATAATGAAATTACATTATTTTGAGAGATAACTAAACACAAATTATTTATGTGACCATGCAAATTAGATTTTTCCTATTTTCTTATTTAAATATCCATTCACGGACATTGGCCAATGAGCATAAGCTTTGGAAGTATTTTCCAGAATGTTTGTTCCCCCTGTATGACACTTGGATACCGAAATAAGGTGCCAATAAGAAATAAGATACTATTAGATACATTAGCTTGTGTGCTTCTACTACATATATAGAACATATATAGAACAAAGCTGATATTATAAAACATACTGTCATACTGTGCTATAGATATCTCTTTCGGAAAGTCTAATAATATAAAACCATGAAAAGATGGCTTATAGGCTTTTAAGCTGAACAGTATTTATCNGTTTACTAAACATGACATTTTTAGTATTAAATAGAGAGATACCCAGGGTGCACATACTGCGGATGTCTATTACCGGTATTAATGAAATGCTAATGTTTATCTTTCAAAAAATTAGAAAAACCCAAATAATGACAACACAAACGTTATGCAACATCATTTTAAGTAAGATTACAAGGGAAGGAACAATTACATTCATGGCTTAACATGCTTGATAAAATAAGCCATGAGCTTGCGTGATCAGTTTGCGGTTCTTTGTATGATTGTTCCTCATTATACCCCATGATTCAATGATTCAAACAGAGGGAAAATAAATCACACAGATCACGCTCCAGTTATGGTAAAGGTGATGCAGGAGCTGCAGCCGGTCACATAACACAGCTGTAGTGATGCGCCAACCTAGAAGAAAACTGGAGGGAAATATATCGATTTCCAGATAAAAACTAAAGAGAGACGCAAACCTGAGGGGCTCTCCACCTGCTGGCATAAGCTTTCTCAAACAGATAAAACATAGCCCCCGCTGCCCCAAAAATGGCTGCTTCAAAAGGATGAGAGCCCAAAAAGGAAGCTGTGTGCATGGTAGGAAATGGAGTTCGAAATGACATCCTTGGAAAGAAACTGGTTATCCTAGGAACCTGGATAATAAACAGTGAGGAGAATGAAGAGCACATTCCCAAATGACTCATTCAAGTCATGGTCACTTTCCAAGGCAGCTATGAGATGGTCATTTAACAAGGGTCAGTGGTAACATGACTACAAAAGCTGCATTATGAGAGCTAGGCCAACATTAGAAACAAACATCTAAGACCCAAGTGCAAAATACTACTCCAAAATGACCACACTTCTCTTAATGCATGAAATTAGAGACTAGGCCATTACCACATTNTCATCACTAGAGGGCAGCATTTCACAACCATTTTATTATCCCTTTCTAATGTTGCCACTTATTACAATAAATATTCTAGTAGCTGCTAATGTGTGTGCAGGATTCTACAAAATAACACATGTAATCACCAGTACATATAAAATGTTTACTTATTCATTCTACAATTCCCATATTGAGATTTNTTTACGGCTTTGTATGTACTTGTGTGTGATAATAACAGAAGCACATGATATGATGTTGATGTTACTGGTCATAAAACACCAAAATGATCTTTACCGTCAGTCTTCATGACATTAGAATATGATTGTAAAACAACTCAATTGTTATATGATACTGTAAGAATATGTAATTTTACAGCTAAACAGAGAAGGTATGGGGATGTAAATCATTTCTGGACAAACAGCAACATTTACCCATGTGATTATTAGAATTAATGCAACCTGCATCCTAAAAATGTAGTGAGTTTCGTATATATATATGTCGCTGGTTAGACTCATAACAGACATGAAATGAGATAACACAACAAAGCTTAACATAGTAGTAGAAGTAAAAAAATAATACATAGTTATTANCATTCCATTTATGTTGATGGGTGCAAATAGCCACTTACTATGCAAACGTGACTCTAAATTAACTTCTACCTAAGAATTTTATGAAAGTGACATGGAAATAATGATCTTTGTATCTCATAATATATATACGGATTAACTATTTTCCTTTAAATGGGACATACAAAACAATGTAAAGAGCCAGGAAGTTCAAACCTTTCATTGTTGTGATAAACCATATGATAGAGAATGAAAGGTGACTGGTTTGTGTTTAAACAAAAACATACATTATGTCAAGGAAAGAATAAAACATTGCTATCAAGATATACTGAACTTACTATGCTGCTCCATCATAATTGTATTTCGATGCCTGTGTATGTAATTAATTTTATTTT
Source organism: Platyplectrum ornatum (assembly GCA_016617825.1). NCBI lineage: Eukaryota > Metazoa > Chordata > Amphibia > Anura > Limnodynastidae > Platyplectrum > Platyplectrum ornatum. Next base: position 14,574 of record JABWIB010006656.1, read on the forward strand.
CAGAATCACTGATAAGTGACATGGAACATATTGCAATAGCAGGGTCTAAATATACTAAACTGTGAGATTANTTAGGCCCAGGTCTTCAATGACAATGCAAATCGTCGGAGCTGTTTAGTTGTACAACCAGCGAGGATCTGAGGTTTGCTTACCAAAGATCTGGAGCTTTGCCTGGATGGAGGCAGAAACTGGCGCACATTGGTTGGAGTCTCCTTCTCTATAGAGTGTCTTCTCTGCGGTGTTTGCCGTCTCTCAGGCTGCGGTGTAGAGGAAATAGGCAAGAATCTCGGTGGAACTAAAAACACAAATATGTAAAATATGTAACATTTACAAGACACACTCTAGATGACCTGTAACACAAACCAGAGTTTAGATTTACCACGCACTTTTTTTCCTGGCTGCGGTTCCTGGAGACAGATCTTCAGGTTGAGAATTAGAGACACTACTGCTGCTGGTAGATTTGGGTACTGTATCCTCCTAGGAGTAAATGTGATAATTATATACTCAGTACATGAAAATACCCACAGTCTTTCACAGGCATCTTATAGAAAGCGCATATTGAATAAGGGGAATAATTCATTAGTACTCGATNTGATGCAATCACATGTAACAATGATATTACCCATTGGTATAAAGGTGTCCAGAAATATTAACACATTATTACGACATTTATATTAGTATCCTCAGTGTGGGTAGCCTGAGGGAGCGTAGACAGGGTTATAGTCTTATTAAATGAATAAAGGTAGATTATTTAGCTTACTGACACTTTCATGCAAAGTACTGACCTGTGTACCTGTACTGTATCTGACTGTGGTGTAACTATTCTCCATGTTTTGTATCTATACATTTTCCAGCATGGGCTGTGTGGTTTTATAGAAGCTGGTACTAGANGCGGTTCCACATTTGTAAATTGATATATCGTTATTATAATGTATTTGAATACAGATTTGATAACATTAGTTTTTCTGCAAATGCATCTTTGTGTGCAGGAACCACAAAGGACCTGATTNGACAACCACTTACCTGTAATGAAATACGTAATAAAGGTATACAAATGTTTTATAACAAAGTACACACCAGCTCAGCTAACAATGTATGGCCATTCGAATTGAATAGAGAACATTACTGTAACAGAGAATAAACAGCTATGTAGGAAATGTCAAGCACTTAAAAGTATAAAATGTGTGAGGTCNATAATACATGTGAGGGAAAGTAAATTTACTGTATCCAATGCTCACGTTATCCTTAGTTGTGATTGTCTTTTNTGTTGCTGCTTNGCACAAACCAGCATGTTCCTATGTTACAGAGTGTGGAGCTATGACGGTTTTTACAGCCTGACCTAGTAAATTCAAAATAATAAACACTAATCTCCTTTTACGTTAATCTATAATCCTGCAGCAGATTCCACTCACTGGCAAACCATGCTTTTACAGCAGAGAAATCACAGTATGCAAGAGTAGTCAGAGTATATTATATACATGGCATGGATATGCTTTCATGCATTCATTTNAAACCTAAGAGACCATTTATGGAACCAAAACATTTTATAGATTAAGTCAAACAATCTGGCCTTCATTCCGTAGTGCAGAAAACATTCTCACACACATACATATATACGTATATTGCTTTCTACACAGATACTATGCAGATGTAGAGTTCACATACACCATTATGAAATAACATCTGCCAGCTGAGTAATACATGTACATTAACATATTCAGGCAAAGTTGAAACCATGATTTTGACTTTGGCTTTTTTTCCATTCCATGTATTATGTGCATCACCCATAAAAAGTCTTCAAAGTGAATATGAGTTCTTATTAAGACAAAAAAAGGTTTGACATAAAGCGAGCACAGTTATTTTTAAGGTTAGAAAAAACCTTATATCTCTGAGCATATAGCCATTGTTTTGGATATATAGTGTGGTTAACGATAAATGATCACCAAAAATAAACGGATTAAATAACATGTATTTATAGAAACTGTATTCCAATTATATTCCAAATACTCCAAGTAAACAATTCTTTAATATTTGCAATATCTTTTATAAAATCTTTAATTCACATAAAATCATTATCTAGAAACCTGTTTTGTGGTTGGACCAGGCACTAAGTATGACAAAGGAACAGTCTCAAATAAAAACCAAGTTAAATACGTTAAGGGAAAATAAATAAAGGGCATGTACAGCATGTACAGCTATCGGATATGTCCCAATAACAGAACCACAATCCCCATTATCAATGGAAATAGCCTGAACTTTACACATTTATCCAAAATGTTCCTCGACTAGAGGTTCTAAAAAGGACAATTCACCTTTCCCATTGCTTCAGTATTTGTTGCACATTTGTTACACACGTGCAACAAGAAATAAATAAAAAATAGAAAGCTTTAAACATTTATCGCCATACTTATCTGTTCTATATTAACTCATGGGCTATAAGACGTCCTATTTATGTCCTAGATTTGGGGAAAGATGGGCAGATATTTTCCACACCCAATGTAGTTGCTCAATAGTCATCTGCTTTTGGTTTTGAGTTTTCCTCATCCTATTTGGTTAAACCACTTCCCTTCACACCTGAATGGCCAATTCTGGGTCTATACTCAGGGACTCTGATGTATACTGGCCATTTATAAACTCTCTTTGGCTATTAGTTCAGCAGCCAAGAAGACGATTCTCTAGGTTTTTCCATTTTGTTAGTGTTTAACAATTGTTTTTACTGGTTATACTTTTTACTGTATGTTCCCCATGTAACCTCNGGAAACTTTATTCTTCAGAAAATAAACGTAATGCCCAGAAAAAAAATGCTACTAGAATACACATAACACATTGGAGCACTCTATACCTGGCACTAATTATTATATTAATGCAACTTTATATNCAATATTGTCTTTTTGTTGACTCANACAAAAAAAACCCAAAAAGACAGTGTACAAATGCATTATGAAAATTAGGTGGGGATGGTATACTAGCTCCAATTACTGAATCTCAGAAATATCCAGGGTGCATATGAACCAACATACATACAAATATTTAGGACAGGAAGTTTATTGGAGAATAGTTTTTCAGCCTGAAATAGAATCTGCCACAAAAAACACTCTGTATAGCCTTCAGATAAAGCACGACACTGCCATGAAGATGCAATGGCTTGTTGAGCATGCTCTCAGAAATTCTGCCACCTCATCACATTCATCGTATGCCTCATTCATCTTACCAACATGTGTCTGCACATANTGTTCTCTGTAGATCTCATTCATTAGTCATGTGTGGAAAACATGTGGGCAGCACAATCTCCTCGTATATATGGAGGCCACCTCAGCCGATTAAATACTCTCCAATGTGATTAATACCGGCTATTTCTCAGCTTTATATATTGTATATGAGATCAATGTATAGTGTTTTTTTTCTGAACTCTCAGATTTATTTGCTTTATAAGAGACCTACAATGGGATTGATAACGACTTGGAGAATTCTTTAGCAAAACGTGTGTAAGTGTGGATCAGTTACCAGTTAGAGTGAAGATCCCTTGAGGTGGCTTATTTTGTAGTGTAAGGACAGCTATATTTGTTATGATGGTATACAGTTTGCATATTTGCCGATATATACACTGACCAACATAGGACGGTTGTGGCCATATTATTAAGTGTTATTTATTGTTTATTGTATCCTATTAAAAAAAAATATTTGCTGAAATTACCATGTCATAAACTGATGATCTAATAAATATGGATTATGACACTGTATTGGATATAGACAGTCAGGACACAAGTAGTAGGGGCTGAGGTCATGTTAAAGTAAGCGCCCTACACTCAATCCAGACTTCTGANGAGTCCAATTCAAGGAAGGACACATCAAATAAATAAAGATAGTGGTCACTGGATAGTTACAGGAATCCAATTTCCCCAATAGCTGTGTGTTCAGAACGGTTGGTGGGACTTCAAGACAATCTATGNGAGGGGGGTGGCTAGCTTTGCGATGACACAGATGTGTGACTATTGTGGCCTTGCGATTGCAGATACCTCCAGGNATGTAGCTCTTCAATGGCAGATGAATAATATTTATGAATATGGNCCATGAGACTAAACATTGTTATTTACGCACGGACCATGATATAGCTTTATGTCACAGATGAAAGACTGATTGATTTATAGTAGCATATGATCCACTTCAGCCTGGAAGCGACTTCACATTTACTCACTGTCAAGAGCACATCCTGTGTGTCACCCTTCCCAGGTATTCAGAAAATCTGACTCCATGAATGTGCATGATCATGAGTCATATATCTGTTTTATCTGGCACATTATGCCCACACTCTGCGGCAACAGTGTAAATAACAGTGCTGAGGCGAGACGCTCATTGCAGCATTATTTATACAATATAATGACATATGAGGAACCTGTCATTGGTGGTTTTAGGCACAAGGTGTGTCAGCTTTCATGACTCAACTGTTACAACAGGCTGAATAATATACCAACTAGAATACCTAAACCTAAGNAGAGAACATTAAATTTCCACATACAGTTTAGGTTTGACTTTTCATAAAATCCAACTCTGGTGGAACCTGGCCACAGACTTAAAATGATCTCTGANACATTATTATGTCATGAATTACTGTCTATATAATAAGACGGACTGAAATGGACTGAACATAAACAGGGGTATTATAGATTTACGATAAACATGACAGTACTTTCCATCTGATCGGAAATAAGGGCTTACCTCAGACTCGGAACTGTCCAGCTCAGCTAGGGTCGGGGCTTTTAGCAACCNCTTCCTCTGGACATTCACTTGTAAGGTTCTACCATTCGCTCTNCCCTGGTCAGTAACATCACCATTTACAACCGCCCCTCCTGGCGTCTTTCTTGTGACTTCTGGCGTAGAAACGTCTATATTACAGAACAGGAAAATAATGTTTAGGTGATACAAACAAACATATGAGTTTAGATCATGACAAACCAGACAACACTGAACCCAAAGAAAGGCCAAAGTCAAGATAAGTAAAGAGATCCTGGATGTGTGATCTACAGAAATAGCAGAATCTAGATTCAGCACTTTGTGAAACTCTGTCTTTTCATGTAAATATGGACAGAGCANAAAACAGGTAACCNCCTATATATGTAAGAGTATCAGTGNATTTCTGTAGGGCTTAACATAANAACACATGGTATGGGGCATGACCAGTGGTCGAAGTGGAAATTTAGAACAAGGGGGTATGNACATTCAGAAGTGACNGTCTGGAAACATAAAAAATAATGGAAGTCAATGGAGATTTGGAATTTTTACATCAGTAGAAGAAGTGCCGGTACGTCATACCCCCGTATACACTCCCACTTCGAGCCCTGAACAATACAGAAAGTACAACTATCATGACAAAAACACAGATACACAAAGCAAGATCACTACTTTTACATGGCTTAAAGGCATCTATTCAGTGTGAAGGCAGGAGTATTTTATTGCAGTACCAGACAGTTACATGTTATTCTAGAATGTACTGTATATAAAAANATGATATACAATTGTGTGCTGTTCTGAAGCAGTCTGGAAATGAAAGGTCTGTAAAGCTGCTACAATGTTAATACAATATATAATCGTTCCTGAAATGTTGCATTATAGCGCCCCCCTCTGTGGATACCATACCAGTGTACTCTTCACAGAAACAATATTAATACGGGTTATAATACACAGGAATATCATTATATGTGTAACAGAGAATCCCAACACATCCCANCACCCAAGTAAAACAACTGTACACCCAAGCCCAATATAAATAAAACATAATGAGCAAAGTAACTATTACATAACAATATCAATGATGTTTATATAAGACTTAAGACCGATCCAATTGTCATATGTTTGATATTAATAATTATTGGTAGACCCCACTAGTCCGGTATGTATTACAAGTTAAGTTGGTGGCTTCTCATTTTCTTCCCTCTTCATGTTCCTGGACACAGCCAGACCTGTCAATTCCCCCACAAGATCATGTGAATGTATTGGCTAAGAGTTCCTTCCACCCATTTCATACGACAGCTATCTGGTAGAACATGCTGGAAAACCATTTTATGATCCTAGCAGAATCACATTATTTTCATAGCCGTGTACTGTGTATGCCATTAAACTGTCCATCTTTTTTCTTAGCAGATTTAGAAAACAAATACAAATAAAATCTGAAATCACATTGATTGTTTGGACATTACATTGGTTAAAGTTGTAGTTCAAATGTGGTAAATACAGCCAGTATCTATTAGAAGCCGCAAGCTTATCGGTAACACAATTTAATAAAAGTGCATCTGCCGTCACTTTATGTGTTTCTATGACTGGAAGGAATTTTGTCATTCTGAATGAGAGATCTAATAAAAACAGCAAATAGTAATTCCTGTACTAATAATAATAATAAATAATAAAAAAAGATTACACTAACAAACTTTAACAGGACATTTTGTTTAAGTCATTGGTTCCTCTAGTCAAGGAGTAAGACACCACACCACAGCACAACCTTTAGAACAGATCACAAAATAGAATGGAAACAAATAACACCCCAAATATTCTGTTATGGTCAGGAATGATATTAAATCCCACTAGAACTACAATTTACAAATAGCTGCCTAATATAAANACTCTCGGGGGCAATCTACATCATACGGACTCACTAAGAACCAGTGACATCCCTTACTGGTGCCTCTCATTAATACAATAGGTAATATATGAATATATGAGTATATAGAATGTCTCTAGAATGATGAAAGGTATACCTGAAAGTTCACAGTCCTGTGTTGTTAAATAAATAGGTTTAGGTACACGTAATGTACATAGGTTTAGAAATTGAAGCCACAGGGTTTAGTATTCTAGAGGAGACTGTAGACTGTGACTAGAAACTTTATTATAATATAGGGACATGTGTTTCCAGTGGATATAAGCAAAACTGTAAACATTCTCAAAACATCCAACATGGAACAGTAATACTTTTGTTTAACCGAAAGCTTAAGAATCCACACATCACATGCTTTTGTGTCTAGATAATATCATAAAGTCATAGGGCTAGAGAGCTGCATAAAGTGTTATAAAACACGTCTATGCTAATAGGAGAAAAACACAAATACTAAATATAGTATATATAGAATATAGTAACATAANTGCATACAATTAAAGGCCAGTTCTGTTAATATATCTATTAGACATTTCTGAAAGCCCTATAGGTCTGATGATTTATATATNCTCACTGCTACAACCATTTGAACATTTCTGACCATGACAGAAGAGAAAATACACTCACAGATGATCATATGGAGGAGGTAACACAACATCAACAAGCTTACACTAGGAGCACAGATTACCTGACAAGTCAAAACTGTAAGACATGCTAAGGGGCCGCATTACTGGAAAAACAAAATCATTCTGTTAGGACATATAAATACAAAATAAAATACACAAAAACATTTCAGATTACATCATGCCCGGAGAGCAGAATCTGAAATGTAGAGGAATTTAAACTTTAATCACATCCAAACATTGACAAGAGACTCAAGGTATATACATTTATACTTAATATTTCAACTGAATACCAAAACTAATAGAATTCCTTACTACAAAATGTACTCTCATATACAAAATATAACATACAGATCATTCTTACAGGTCAGTTATATCAGGGTTGCTGCCTTTTTGTCTCTCCCTCCTGACAACTGTCTGTATTTACTATGGATGGGTATCATCAAGCCTCATCCATTCTCTGTAATGCTCGAGGCTAGAGACAAGTCATGGTAGATTTGCCATCACTCCTGCAATACCCGGGAAATTTGGGAGTCTCCTTGAAATTACAGGAGTGTCAGCAACCCTGATTTATATAAAAGTATACAGGACCTGTGGGATGCTCACCATGATTGAGAACAGTGCCTTAAGAAACCTTAATTGTACAATCATCATTACTTTTTGATGTGTTAAGTATATTATGAACATTACATGGAGTGAAAATAGGATTTCCAAATTGACAGACAACATATCTATAATCAAGTCTCTCAAATAGATACTGGTAGTAGATTACAATTTTCTCACATCACACATTTAACAGACATCTATTCAGGAAGCAATTTATCAGATTTACCATATTTTCTATTCATTTATTTCTTCGCTCTAATTTAAATGAATTTATATGCAAAATTTTCATAGAATAAAATGTATTACAAAATACACAAAACTTTCCTATTAAGTAAAATAATGCCATAGGATTTCCATATATCAACCTCTGCACAAAATCCATTTATTTATCTTCATGTGAGATATAGACACCCGACAAACCTTTAACTGCTATATATAAAATATATAGCAGTTAATTTCTAATACACTGTATCTAGCGTATTAAACAAATACAAAGAGCAGCAATGTCAGATTATGGATTATTTAGTGTATATACTCATAGAATATACTCATAGAACAAGGAAACAAAAAAATGAAAACAATTGTAGGAAGTAAACAGTGTTTCAGGCTTGAGAATTCAATAACCACCAGCACAATGCAGTAATTGCACATAACATGTCTCACTTAAAAGTAAACAAATCCACTGACCCTCCCCTCCCACATATAATACATGTGTGATCACGGAAATAACCTATATTAACACATGCTGGATATCACTTTCCAAAACCAATACACATTCATCACAGATCTTATTTACAGATGACGTAGGCAGCATCTCCATTGTTCACAGCTCATAAATAACAATAAGAAGAATCAGTCCAGACGGGCAATATCAATCTNACCATTCCAATTACTACCCAGAATTCTACTTTTTAAGCATGTTACCGATGCTCAAAGCATGTAAAATGCTTATCTTGTATCTTTTTACTCTTACCATGCCTACTGCGTCTGATTTCATCAGGAGACACGGGGCGCAGTTTTCTTTCCGATTTAATCTCCTCCAGGATTCGTTCATGCAGACTACGAGGACGAGGTGGGGTAGGTTTTAGTTTCCTTGCAGATACCTGAAAAATATGTTGTATACGATTATCACTTGTAAATGCAAATCTGAACTATCAAATATGCAGATAGTATGCAATACCCTATGTATAAATGAGAGGCATAGTCTTAGAAATCAACTAGTCCATAAACCACAGAACTGGCAGAACTGTATATTTACATCAGTGTAAAGCTGTCTATACATGTTCTTTATGATTAGACAATTTTGGAATAACANAAATTAGAATATTAAAATGAAACACTTGTCATACATTTCACAATTCTAACCATCCACACTGAAAACAGATATTGCCAAGAGGCTGCTGACCTCATTACTCTACTGGGAATCTACTGCCAGCTGTTCAGTTNAATAATCTGCTTTTATAGTACATGCAAATACCACTGCAAAGGCCAGCTACTACAAAATTTAAATTAATCAAGGAAGATGAGCTAAATGCCAAGATACATGATTACTGCTGCACAGGAACACATACAGGATTTAACGGGGGTCTGGAGCGTATAAAGTCCAGGATTATTTCGTGAGCACTCTTCTTTAATCGAGGAGGGATATCACCCTGGACCTATAATGAGAAAATCTTTTAGTCTGAGAAAGAAGCATAGCCACACAGTATACAACTGTATCATAACACCCTGTAGTACAATTCTTGATTAAACAACTGAAANGATAACATAGCATAAAGTATTTTGACGTCTTATGTCTTACTNACCATGACCTTCCTTAATGTATACCGTTTAAATCGAATGTCGTCCATAAGCATTTCATATGGTGTCAGCTCATACTCAATGGGTAACATGTCATACTGACGTTCTCGAACTTCCTTAAGCTTCACTCCATTTCGTAAATCACGCATTACTTGAACCCAGAACCTGGCCTGAGGAGACACCAAGGCACAATGAACATAAAGCCCAAAATTCCAATTACTATGTATGTGCTTTGTGCTATATTTCTGCTGGTTGAGTGAAAAACCACAAATAATGAGACCCAAAGAGCCATATGTTGGATGCTGTTAGATGTCAGATCTATATCTCATCTTACAATTATTTGATTACGGAATAAAATGCAAGAAAAAACAAATGAGAACCCCACTGCCAGGAGGACCCTGAAAGACCAGCAAAGAATCCACAGTTACCTGTTCCATATCTTCCCATGATTGTGAAAAATGGCTACAATGTCTTTT